>APFE030093936.1:4188-18571 GCA_000404065.3 Pinus taeda | reverse complement strand
TCTAGCCCACCTGCAATCAGAGAGGGCTCTCTCTTAATGTTTCAACTTTGTTGATGATTTTAGGCTAGCTTTTGGCTCTGGAGTTTTTGTTTGTGTTTGGATGGAAGGAAAATGCTTTCAGGCAAAGAGGCAATTTATGAAGTGATAAGTTTCAAACCATTAGGCATGGAGTCATGGGTTAGGATTATCAGTGCGTCTTTCTGGTCATAAGAGTGTTGGAGAGGTAAATCCCCTCTACGGATAGAGGTGTTCCCTACTAGCCCAGAAGGGTCTAGCAACAATCAATCAATGCTACTCTGCAAGTTCCTAGCTGCAATTAAAAAGTGGGTACTGAACACCTACTTGGATTCCAGTGCTATTTGTTTGATGAAGAGATGCCGCTCTCACTCCTTTGCTTTGGTCGGTCACGATCCTCCACTATCCTTGTAGATGGACACCTGCACATGCAAAGAGAGAACAAAGACAAGCGTGAAATCTAGTAAAAGAAACTATACATCAGTCAGAAAGGATGTAATTCACATTAACCATTATAAGACAAATGAGAATGGAACCATAACAGTATTCATCTATCTTTTATTAATAAAAAACAGAGAAAGGTACAACCAATGTTCTGACGTTGAGTCCTTCTCAAGAGGGTTCAGCTAGCAAGTCTCATAAGCATTCACCCTTGGAGGTAGATCTCCCAAGACAAACAACTCTCTCTCTCACACAAGGCAACAAACTTCACAACCTTCCTTAAGCTCTCTAGCAATCCACACTTGACACACCAAATGCCTATTAAGAGTAGCACTAAAGCACTATGAATTCCTCTATGTCAAAGTCTATATGTTCCAAACTAGCTGCTCATGGCAATGGTGGAGGCTTATATAGGAGAAGGAGTCTCCATGAATAGTGAAAGGATGAGCTTATATCCAAGAAAGGTGGCTCATAAGACGATCAGACATGCCATAGAAGGGAGGGCGACCTTTACAAATCCAACAACCAGGTCTGGAGTCATCTGGAAGGCTGGCTGTTAGAACAAACTCGCCCAAACAGGATCAGCGCGGGTGCATAACTGGACTGGCGCATTGACATCGCATCTCAATAACAGAAGAGGTCTGGTCAGCGCGACTTAGTACAAGCAGAGGATGCGCTGGCTATGAAATTCGACCAACACGGAAAACCCGTGTGCTTCCGCACTGGCAGCGCATCAGTTGCACTAGAGGCCGCCAGTCAGCGTGGTTATTTCAATAAAAGTCGCGATGATCAAATAAACTTTGGCATGAAGGGTTTTTTGGCCAATTCATAGAGCATGAGCATGGTGGATTTGATTTCATGACACAGTAGGGAGACTGACAAGGAGACAGTGACAAATTACTGTGTAACAGTCTGGAACATGAAAATGAATGATTGGGATGTACACATACCGGCAGTCCTATGGGCATATAGGACAACGTGTAAAAAGTTGACAAGCCAAACTCCATTCAGGTTGGTCTATGGGATAGAGGCTATGATGCTCATGGAGTATACTGTGTCGAGCCTGCGAATTGTAGTGCTGACTGATATGACTGATTGCGAGACTATGGAGGAACACCTTGCACAGTTGTTGGAATTAGAAGAAAATCGGTTTTTAGCAGGATTTCACCAACAGGTGTAAAGGGAGCGTGAGAAGGCCTGACACGATCAACATATTAAGTTGTGCACCTTCAAAGTAAATGATTTCATGTTACTTTATGATAGAAAATTCATGAAATTTTCTAGGAAGTTTCAAATGCATTGGCTAGGACCCTATGTAGTCAAGGAAATTATAGATGGTGGCATAGTCCAACTCGCAAAGCTAAATGGGGAATTGTTCCCAGGACGAGTCAATGGCAGTTGATTGCAATTGTATAAAGAAGATCCTGCCCCTACACAATGACTATATGATGGCAGGATAGTCTTAGTACTCCAGGCAATTGTAAGGAAGTACGGAACTATAAACTAAACTACCCAAGAAATGGAAAACCGAAGTAAGGAGGCTGCGTGATGGAAGAAAGAAGCGCGCTAAGAGGAAATGCGACAAGAGGGTTGCGCCATGGAAGTTGGGGCCACGCAACAGGATCAAAAAATAGTCGTTGGATGCACTATAGGTGATTGGATGGCGAAACTTCTATTAGAAGGAGTGGGTAGCCTGTATTTATGGCACAGATCTTTGGAAATCTACTGCCAAAGATGCATTTATGATAGAAATTTGGAGGGAACGGTTGGATTTGAATTTGAAATCACCTATAAATCTGGCATGTTGCCCTTGCATTAGAACACTTTTCTCTTTGAAAGTCGCTTATGAGATTTTGTGCTTTAAGTCTATGAACCAATCTGATTGGGAAGATATTTTCTTACATCCAGGGTTAGCTAACATGCCTGAAGCATTCCGTGAGGCTTTCTTGGAGAGAATGATGGCCACTAACCCTGCAGAAGCTGCTAGTTTTGAAGTCGTTTCCCTTGAAGTCGCACAAGAAATGGAAGCAACACCCTCTATACCTACAGCGCCAAGGTTGCCTAGGCCTAAGCCGTCTGTCATTGAGAAGAAACAAAAGAAACTGCAGCAAGTTCCGGTGCGCCAATCACTAAGGAAAAACCCCCAAGAGATTCGCCAAAAGGTGAAGATGGATAAGTCCAAGAAATCGCATGAACCCTTGGATCTTGATGAAGAAGAGCTTTACAGAGGAATTGAGGAGATGGAAGTTGAAGAGGGTGAGCCTATGACTCACGCCCGAAGTATATCCCACCGCAACAAGGCAAAGTGAAGGTACCGAAAGATCTGGATACTGGCAAGTTTATGTTTCTACACCATTGTTAACAGAGAAGGTGGTATTTGAAGGTGCGCTCTTAGGGTGCATTCCAACGCTTAAAATGGAAGATGGCATCTGGTAGATCATGAGAAATTCCCCCCAGCTAGCGCTGAATAAGTATTTGGGGAAGATCTACTATGAGGCGACCAGAGTAATGTGAATGGAGCGAATGAAACAGGTCGCGGGGGTTGAAAAGGCAGGATTACTGAATATGTTGTACGTGCCGCATTTTAGTAGAACAACCATCAACACGGTCTGTGTGCGACAATTTCTTACCCTCGTACACGATGGGTGTCTCTGGTTGGGAGAGCCCATCCCCATTACGGATATGCTAATCCACCACATCACAATGTTGTCATACCAAGGGGTGGATCTAGCTGAGGAGTTTGGAGGAAAGACCAAGGAAAAGCAACTTGCGGGCAAAATGAAGAGCGAGTTCGGCTTAGTAAAGAAGTCGCGCAGATATTCCATCTTCTCTATCACCAACCAGGCAGTGTAGTTTTCCGTGTAGATCTTGGCTTGCTATGTCATGAGGAAGTGTCGCGCGGACAAGGTTCCGACGCCAGTAATTTCACTTGCGGCCCAATGTGCTAAGGGAGTGCAGTACAATTGCGCTTAATACCTCTGTAAAGAATTTTTTCTCAATTTTGCGAAGCGCAGGATGAGGGCAAGGAATTTCACTATGCTTGCCTACAATTGTTGATTTCCCCGGTCGTGTGGAGGCTATCAGAAGACAGTCAATTCTCTCCACAGGATGCTGACTTACCAAAAGTTGTGAAGTTCGCTTCGCTATGGGTGACAAAGGACCCTACGAGGTTCATGGAAACGAAGATGTTTTAGGTATTGGTCGAGATGTGTCTCTGAATGGTGATCAACTAGACGCTGAGGCTGTCACCAACCCTTTTTGAGCAGTTGGAAGCTTATGCAGAATTTAAGGCAGATGTTCACAATGTGTCTATCCGTGCAAGGAAGGATTCGAAGAAGACATGGTACAAGTTTTCGTACCTGGTGAGTGAGGCGGATGCACAGGAGATTGTGGGGAAATGACCAGGAGAGTGGCTACAGCCATCAAATCTCGGCACAGGTACGAGCAAGGCCAGAGAAATTTCCTCCGTGTAGGCCATAGCAGCACAGAAGCAAAAGGAGATTGAGCAGGTCGTAGCTCGAGAGAAGGTTGCGCGGTAGAAGAAGGAAGCTACTGAGAAAGACTGGGTGGCTAAGGAGTCCACTATTGATGTGGAGTCCACTTCAATGCACACTGAGGAAAAAGGGGAATCTGATGTCGAAGGAGGCAAGGCGAGGGGTAGAGCACCCCCTTTAAACTATAAAAGCTGACCAAGGAGACAAATTTTGGGCCTAGAAAGAAGCAGAAATTCGACAAGCATTCACACATTGATCCAATGGTCCTCACTGAGGGGGACTTGGATGAAATCAGAGACAAGATCCGCAATTCCACAATGAGATTGTGGACGTAGTTCGAACAACAGTATCTGCAGGCGCTGGGGAATGTGTAGAAGGATCTGCGCAACCTGCGAATTCAAACAATACGGCGACAAGTGAGTGTTGGTCAGGCGAATGGGCTTCAAGCGAGCATGCACCAAGCGAGCGCGACTATGTTGGAGACAGATCAGACTCTCGATCTCAAAGTCATACCTTTACCAAAAGGATCCCTATGTTCACATACAGATGAAGCGAACACCCAACTCGCACAGATCAAGGATGTGGGTGTCAACCTCGCGGCACTACCTATCCAAACCCTCCATGAATTACATAAGGGAGTATCCGATGAGCTCAAGGTCAAGGAGTTGTGCACTCTGCTAGTAATCAATGAAGTGAAGACCAACAACAAGCAAATATTCACAGAAAAAGTGCAGGCGCTCAAGGAGAAGGTATAAATGGCCATGCGCAGCCAAACCTTGGAGGCATCCATTACACAAGCATGTGATGCGCTGCCAAAACTAAACATTCCCGAAGACGCAGCATCAATGGCAAAGATTCAGAAGTTGGTTGTCGCGGTCAGGGAATCAAAGGAAGAAATCGGTCAAGTCCGATTTGAGTTACAAATGTAGATCTTCAAATTATACTTAAAGTTGTAGCCAACCACTCCGCTAGAAGTTTGGGAGAAGCGCAGAGCAACCATCAAAGAGGGAATGGCCACTTTAGATGTAGCAATCAAGGACTGCACAGATCTCTTTGAGTAGGCAATGGAAATATGGACGTCTCTACGGGAGGACCCAACTTTGTAGAAAATTGGTACATATATCAGGGAGAAGCAACAACAATTTGATGAACTCAAGGTGACTGCGCGCACTTTGGTACAAGTCCATCACTTTGCTCGATTGACGGAAGGAAATAAGTTTCAAACACAGATTGAGGAGCTATAAATAAAAGAGGTCATCTTGAATGCCAGGACATAGTCATGGAAAAAGGAAGCTAGACATCTCACTCTCATAGTTCAGGAAAAATTGAAGACTATCCAGTAGACACAAAGGACAATGAGCCTCGCGGTGGAAGGCCCTACTACAGAGAACCTAGTCGAAGAAGTTCAGCAGGCCACGGTGCAAGGTACTGCTGATTTGTAGGTGTTGAAGGTGGAGTTTTGTGAACTCCAGGAAAATATTGTTGCGCCAGTCAAGTGTCTCGAGGGTGAGTCACCCAATTTGTGTTGGGGGCCTGTTGGGATAGGGTCCCTGGGGTCAAATTTTGAGTATAAATTAATATCTTTTTGTATAAAGTGTAAAGTCTCCACGAAATGTGGATGCGGAGCGCAAAGCTAGTATGAGTCAAAGGGGCTTTAGTCCCTTAGGCGGGTAGGTGATAAGGGGTTTTTGAGATCCGCCCATGGTCCACGGACCATGGTATTGTAAATAAAATGCTATAGATAGATGATTCATAACGAGTTTAAGGAGGTAACTTTTTTTCAAGAATCATTGTAAATGTAAGGTCCTAAGGCATGAAAGGTCTGTTTCCTATACTTAGGTGAAAGGGGAATGCTCTTGCAGCTAAGTGCGCGGAGACTTTGGTAAGTCCGCAGGCTGTGTGTGTGGGCCCCTGCAGCTGAGTGCGTAGGGAAAATAAGTTTGTACTTGAACGATTATACTTAATAAAGATAGTTTTGAGCTAAAATGAATATATTTGTGCATTATTTCTTACTTCTGCAAGTTTATATATCTTCGCTCTGTGTTATGATTTACATGAATTAATGTGTATTGACTGCGCGAAAATAGCAGATCTGTAATATTAATTCACGTTAATACTAACTAAGGACCTTCGTGAAGATATGGAAGTTGCTTAAGTACATTTACAGTAATTATCTAAGCCATAACAACTGCAGGAACCTATCACACAGGCCTCTAGATGCGGAAGCCTAGTTCTGTCATCCCCCAATATTGCTTCGGGTGAGACTGAAACCTGTGCTACGTGGGTTGTTGCTGAAAGGGCCAGCAGTTAGGGTTTTTTTGGTTGGTACATATAACATTGAACCTGGGTTAGACCCCATCAAGCCAACACATACCATTGTTATCTGAAATTAACATGGTATTAGAGCTGAGCTAAAGAGAAAGCCCAAGCAAGAGTGAAAAAGAGCAATCACTGAGAAGATACATCACTAAGATTTTTTGGACAAGGACAAGATCCAATGGCCTCCACATCTTACTTCAAACCTGATGACAAGCTCAATGATAATTTTGATTATCATGCATGAAAGATGTCTCTTGATTTGACTTTGGAAGAGCGGGATGTTATGGACTATGTGTCGGGAAAGATTACTGAACCTCCTTCAAATGCATTGGTTGCCACTAAGACAAAGTACAAGAATGGTGAAGTCAAAGCTAAGAAGATAATCAGGATTCAATTAACAAGAATTTGGTTGCATACATCTCTGATTTGAACACATCTAAGGAGATGTATGAGAGGTTGGTTGGCATGTTCAAAGTTAGCAATGAAAACCAAGTCCTCTTTCTCAAAAACAAGTTACATAAAGAAGGGAAGAGGTGAAGATATCCAGTCCTACTTCATGAGGAATACCGAGATAAAAAATGATATTCTTTCAATTGGAGAAGTTATTGCTGACAGGGAGTTTACTCTCATTTCCCTTGGAGATCTCCCTCGTGAATGGCATGTGTTCAACACTATTATCCTCAACAATGACAAGATTGCATGTTTTAATGAATTGTTGACTAGATTTACTCAAGAAGGAACAAGGATGATGGAGAGAGACATGCCTTCAAATAGGAATGATCCTATTGCATTCTTCGCTCATGTTAACAAGAAGAACAACACACGTTCAAATAAGCAATGTCAAGGAAGACCGAGATTCAAAGATGGAAGGAAGGAAAGATGCTTCATTTGTAACAGGTTTGGACACTATGCTAGGGAGGTTCCTAATAGAAGGGATACACCTCGGGATGATGACAACAAAAACCACAACAATTTCAGGGGAAACAACAATCAAAGGAATGGCATATTCAACAACAAAGGAAAAAGGAATGCTCCTGCTACTCAAGATGGAAATGGTAGACCTCCCAAAAGATCAAGAAACTCTAGGTATGATGAATATAATGTTGTAGATAACAAGCAAAAATAATTTTATCTTATATCTTCCCTCCTTACTGCCTCTCCTCCGAATACCTTGTGAAATTTGTTGATTGATAGTAGTGCCTCAAGGAACTTTACTGAGTTTAAGGAAGCTCTTTTAAACATGATAGAAAAAGATATAGATTTGGAAATCATTCTTAGAGACAATGCCACCTATCTTGTGAAGGGAGTTGGGAATGTTACTCTTCAATTGGGTCAAGGTAACACCATTCATCTACAAGAAGTATTATATGTACATGATCTAAAGAAGAACATAGTATCTATCTCAGCGATGGAAGACAAAGGACTCAAGGTGGCATTCATCGATGGAAAGGTACATGTTTGGAAAAAATAAAAATCAAAGAAGCTTTACTCTTGGATTCAGGGTTGATAGCCTATATCACGTTGGAGGAAGCCCATTCGAAGTTATTTCTTGCGGCACATCTCTTAAATTCAAATTATGGCAGCAGAGGTTTGCTCATCTACATTATAAAGCTCTACCTAATGCAAGGAAGATAGTGACAGGTATGCTCGAGTTTAAAGTTGAACATGAAGGCGTTTGTTAGGGATGTGCCGAAGGAAAACATACAAGGGGACCATTCCGCTCAAGTGATAGTAAGTCCACCAACATTTTGCAATTGGTTCATTCTGATCTATCTGGTATGTTGCATGTAACATCTTTAAGAGGATATTTATATTATGTTATCTTTGTGTATGACTTCTCTCGCAAAACTTGGATTTATTTCTTGAAGAAGAAGGACGAAGTGTTCACACAGTTTCGTTCTTTCAAAGCCTTAGTCGAAAATCAAACAAGGAAGAAGATCAAAGTATTGAGGATCGGTAATGGAACTGAATATGAATCAAATGAGTTCAATGACTATTGCAGAGAAGTTGACATTAAGAGGGAGACTACTACCACATATACTCCTAAGCAAAATGGTGTTACTAAAAGGAAGAATTGTTCTATTATAAAAGCCACTCGTGCCATGCTTCATGATCAAAGCCTTCCGAAGTTCCTATGGGCAGAAGTTGTCAACATTGCCGTGTATGTTCAAAATATATGCCCTCATCAAGCATTGGAATCCAAAACTCCCATAGAAGTTTTCATCAGTAAGAAACCTAATGTTTCTCACTTTAGAATTTTTGGTAGTGTTGTGTATTTTCATGTGCCGAAAGAAAAGAGAAGTAAATTGGATGCGTCTGGGAAGAAAGGAACATTTGTGGGCTACAATGAAACTTCTAAGGCATATAGAATCTATGTGCCTGGTCAAAGAGAAGTGGAAATAGATCATGATGTCATCTACGATGAAGATGTTTCCCTTGGGAAGATTAGTAACCTTCCTATTCCAAGGAAGGACAAAGAAGCAGATACAGGAAAGCAGGGAGAACCACATGATGAGTCGATGTCCGATGTTGAAGGACCAATGGATCCCATTTGTCCACCTCCTCATGAGCCCTCCTTCTCCAAAAGGAGACCCTCATGGCTTAGGGAAACTCTTGAAGATGCCAAGAATCATTTTTCTCCAAGGGGAACTTTTAGTGAGAGTAAGAAGCCAAATAGGTACCAAGGGTACTTAGTTGCCATGAGCACCATTATTCAATCTGAGCCTTGCACATTCGAAGAAGCTATGAAGCACCAAGTTTGGAGGGATGCTATGAACGAAGAGTATTTGTCGATTATGAAGAATGATGTCTAGGTTGTGGTCCCTAGACCCAAGGACAAACTCATTGTCACCTTGAAATGGCTCTACAAGATCAAGCATGTATTTGATGGAAGTGCTGAAAAGTTCAAGGCTAGGTTTGTTGCTCGAGGCTTCTCTCAAAAGGAAGCTGTGGAATACGATGAGATATTTGCACCAGTTGTCTGATATACTAACCATCCGTTTGATTATAGCCCTTGTTGCCTCGCAAGGATGGAAGCTACACCAAATGGATTTCAAAACCGCCTTCTTGCATGGTTCAATTAAGGAGGAAGTATATGTAGAACACCCAGAGGAGTTCGAAGTTCAAGATCATAAGACACATGTATGCAGGTTGAAGAAAGCCCTCTATGGGTTAAAGCAAACTCCTTGGGATTGGTATGAGAGGATCAACAACTATTTGATGAATCTGGGTTTTAAAAGAAGCGAAGTTGAACCAAACCTTTAATTTAAGTTTGAGAAAAAGAGACCTCTCATCTTGGTACTTTATGTGGATGATCTCTTTCTGACAGGTGCAGACCCTCTCATTCATCAATGCAAGAGGGAATTGGCTTCTGAATTCGAGATGAAGTACCTAGGACTGATGCATTATTTCTTAGGATTGGAGGTTTGGCAAAAGCCAGGTGAGATTTTCCTTCCTCAAGGAAAATACATTGTGAAGCTACTTGAAATATTTGGGATGGTGGATTGTAAATCTGTGACTACTATGAGGGAACTTAACTTCAAGAAGTTATACGGAAGTGTTGTTGGGCCAGAGTTGGGAAATCCTTTTCAGTACCATCAACTTGTGGGGGTCTTGATGTTCTTGGTGAACTCTCGTCCGAATATATGCTTTGCAGCGAATGCATTGAGTCAATTTATGGTTGAGCCTCATCACATACATTGAATTGCTGCCAAGAATCTTTTGAGGTATCTTCAGGGCACAATCACCTATGGATAGATTTAAATTGTCAGGAATGTGAGGTTCCATGGTCATTCTGATGTTGATTGGGTTGGCAGTGTGGTGGATCATAAGAGCATGTCAAGTTGTTGCTTCTCACTAGGTTCTGCTTCGATATCCTAGATGAGCAAGAAGCAGAAAGCAGTTGCTTTGAGCACCTCTGAGGCCGAATATATTGCCGCTAGTATGGCCTCCTGTGAAGTTGTTTGGTTGAGGAAGCTCTTTAGTGAGTTGTTTGGACATGTGTTGGATACCACTGTGATCTTCTACGGCAACCAAAGTGGGATTTGTCTTTCTGAGAATCTTGTGTTTCATGGCCGCTCCAAGCAAATTGATATCAGGTACCACTTTATCCGAGATATGGTACAACGGGGAGAAATAAGGCTCTGTCACATTGGGACTGATGATCAGGTCACATATATTCTTACAAAACCCCTGGGGAAGGTCAAATTCGTAAGCTTTCGTGAACGACTTAGAGTCGTGGAGAGGCCCTCTTATGAGGGTCCTGTTTGAGTTGTAAATTGAGCTCTGGGAGCTCTAGGGGGTTTGGGGTAATTTTTGGAGAGATGAGCGACCATAGGGTGAGTGGTTCACCTTCCCTTAGTGGTGTGTTATGTATAAGGTGAGTGGTTCACCTTCCATTGTGACACCCCATGATGGTTGAGATATGCATAGGGTGAGTGGTTCACCTTCTACTATGGCATATGAGTAGGATGAGTGATTCACCCTCTCCTACTAATACATCATATCTATGTAATCCAAGACTCATGGGAAGTACCTCTCATCTGGCCATTGAGTTGGGAAATGAATATAGAGACCATAGTACTACCAATGGACACATCGTGTACTACCATACTGCCTATGCTAGGATGTTTGATATTGATCTGGGATCAATGGAGACTGACTTTGGGTCAGTGGAGAGTGGTATGATACACTCTCGATCATTTCTTCTTCATTATTTCTTCATAGTTCAGCAGAAAGGGATGACAGGGATGGTATAAATTTTCAGATGATTTGGTAGGTGGATTTCTCCCTAGTTGAAAGGGAGTGTTAAATTTGGAAACTAGGGCAAAACTCCACCTTGGACATCTCATATGATGGTGATGATATTTTTGTTGGATCCCTCTTTCTGAGAGGTGTAGGATTGATCTAAAGATCATCTCATCCTAACATGTATAAATGGAATTATGAGTTTATTTCTTCTATGGACAAATTGCCAACATCGACCAACAATCTAATGTAGGCTCAAAAGCCAAAAAGTCATGTATCTTCACCCTCAGCGTTGCATATAAATAGGAGCATCTACATCATTTGGACATTCATCATCTCTCACATATCTCTCTCTCTCCTCATCTAATTGGGTCGTATGAATTTCAGACAACCTTCTTCTCCTCCACATGTGCGAAAGTTTCACTGCAATTTATGTTTTCCAACATTGACAAAGTTACAACAAGTTTGACTAGCATTGACCAGCCAACGTTTGACCTTGTTTGACTGTGATTTTTGTGGGAATATCTTTGTTTGGGCAGGACGCATTCTCTGGCACAGAAACTGAGATTTTTTGTGATGTTTGACTAGTGTTGACCACAACAAGTTTCATCGCAAGTTTGATTATGCGTTGACCAAGTTTGACCAATTTCTTCAGCATTGTTTTGGGCTGATTTGGACTATTTTTGGAGGTTGAATTCACTGGGTCTGACCGAGTTGATTTGGAGGAATAATTCTGTTAATTTGACTAGCGTTGACTTTCTAGTTAGGGCATCTTGTTGACTGCAGTTTGACTGGACAGATTTGATTGTGTTTGGGCAAGTGAATTTTGTATATTGTACTCTCTCTCTCTCTGTTGAACTTTTGAAGAATAATAAGAAGACTTGATCAAAGGTTTCCCCACATTAGGGTTTTTCCTTGGCATCTACCAAACAATGTGTCCTCTTGTCTTGGCTTGTCTTCTGCTTTTTATTTATGTTTTATCTGCACTTACTATCATGTTAATGTGATTGCTAATCTGGAAATTGATATTGCCTAGTAAGAAAAATTGAAGTAAATTCCTCTTAAGCATAGAACATACCATTGTTATCTAAAATTAACACTTTTTCACTTGTGTTGTTGTCAATTGGGCAAGTAAGGTACCGAGAAGATCGGTCTTGAGATTTTCGAACAGATTTCCGATCTCGGCTTTGGTCACACCTCCATTTGCAATTTTTTGTATTATAACAGAGGCATCTGGTGCCATACCTCGCCCCTGTGATGATCCTCGTGAACACCTTAAGAAAAGTTTTATTATCTCATCGTATGGCTCTTGAGATATGTCCCCCTTTCCTAACAGATTCAACATATCAAGGCATTCATCTCTCATTCCTCAAATGAATATAATTTTTAAAATTTCTGGATCCAGATTGCTATGTTTAGATCTTTGTAAATTATAATGAAACCATTCCACATAGTCTTCTAAATTCTCTTCTTCCTTTTGTGTCATTCTGAATATCTCCTCTCTTAGATCTCTGGTTCGGTAGTAGTCCTGGTATTTTTCCAGAAACGTAGTCTTCATATCTCTCCATGTCCAGATAGTGGCAGAACCTAGTCCCATAAACCATCTCAATGTTGCTCCTTTTAGAGTGGCAAGAAACAGTTTCAACTTTTGAGCGTCTGAAATGTAGTCATAGCTTCTGCACAAAACATCAAATTCAAACAAAAAAGTATCAAGATCTTTTACAGTCAATCCTTGAAAAGATGGAAGCATTGATAGAGGGATATTTTTCATGGGAGCTTCACCCCTTATATCACTTATTGGAAATTCAAAGGTGGTAATAGTGGCTTATGTTCTATCATTGTTATTGTTTTTATTGTGTCCCATTGTAAATTATCCTAATTCTTGTTCTGGTGAGTACCCTCCCAAAGATTGTTCGGGTGAATGCTCTGTGGATAAAGATTCCTATGATAATTGTTCAGATTGTTCTAGGGCTGGCTGTTTTACTGCACTCCCTGAGTCTGGGTATTGGAAAGTGAAAAAATGTTCTTTTGATTCTGGTTCTTGATGTTTCCCACTGGTTTCCTCATGTCTTTCTAATCCAAAATCGTGGCCACTAGTTTCTCCTTGTTTCTCTTGAGTTAAGTCTAGAGATTTGGGAGTTTGTGGGCTAGTTTGAGGAAAATGGGGTCCTAAAACAGAGGAACCAGATACTCCTGATTTTGATGTAGAAGTAGCAACTTTCTACGAGACTGTTCTTCTTACGTCCTTATGTGAATTTGACTGCTCTCTTTTTGCTTTTGAGATCAAGTCTTGGATGAATGTTTTTCTCCCTTGATCAATGTTTTTCTTCTTCTTTTTATGACCCGTTTTACTTGTAAAATTATTAGAGTTCCTACGTTTTGTTTCTTCTTCATTCATACATTCTACACATGGACCATATGTGTAATTATTTTTACACCCTAAGTGTCTCAATTACTATAGTGGTGAGTCAGCTCAAGTGTGTTAGAGCGTTGCGCAGGTTCTTACCTCTCGGCTTACCGCCCAGCGCCTATAAAACTGAGGACACTATCAAAAGGAGATCCAAAGAACAATTTACACACCTTAAGTGTTCTAACTATTACAGTGGTGATCCCGCTCAAGTGTGTTAGGGCGATGCGCAAGTTCTTACCTCTCGTCTTATTGTCCAATGCTTGTAAAATTAGAAACACTCTAGCAAAGGATTTGAAAAGAAAGCGTTGGCTGACTATATCAATTGACAACCTTCCCCGGCAACAGCGCCAAAATGTTTTGTCAGTTCTACTACTTCCTCAACCATTAATTATCAACCAAAGTAATTTTTTTTTTTTTATTTCAAAGGTGTCTGCACTATCTACGTTGATACATGTAACAACCAGGCAAAACAGAAAATAAAAGAAGTCAGTGAACACGCTTGCAGGGATTAAAATACTCTTATAGAAATAAAAGAAATCACACTGTAGGAATGAAAAACACTCATCAAGGAGAGAAACCACACTTCATAAAAGCTTCAGAATAAATATTAGCACGCCATACACTATCAATATTTAAATAACATAGAATTAATTAACCTGTGTACTGTTGGAAATAACACTAAGAGGGGGGGGTGAATCAGTATTATCAAATCAGATACTTTTCATTTTTCATACTCAGATTCATATACACGGCTTTATTTCAGTGTATCCGCGTATATACGCGACTGTGTTAAATGAAACTAGCGTACATGCAGTAATCTTATGATTCAGTTAGCTTATCTTCAGTAAATGCATCAGAACATTATTAACCATATTAACAATAATCAGGTGTAGTAAAATAGTACAGATCATCACACATAAGAAGCACACATGAACACCATGATATAAGGTGGAAACCC
>APFE030093933.1:24840-73843 GCA_000404065.3 Pinus taeda | reverse complement strand
TCTCCCTTCACATGTTAAATACTTTTGAATACATGTAAGGAGAAGTGCATAGTGTTCCTTTACATAATTCCTTGGCATCGCCTTTGTAAGATCTTCATTCACATAAGGTTCCTTCAAGAATTCCTTGCAGGGGTTCATATCAAATTTGAAGTTTTTAAACCACTCCTGCCCTCCTCTCAGAATTTCAGTCACCCTAGCAATAGCCTCTGGAGATACTGGGAATTCTAACATAGACACTTTAGAACTTAAACCTGTAAAATTTAAGGCAAATGCTTTTGTTACCTCAGCATGCCCACCCTGCAGCTTCTCACAAAATGTCCAGCAACCAGGATCCTGAAAAGCTTGTCTTACACCTTCATCTCTTAATGCAAGATCCAATCCTACAGGTTCTGTTCTTTGACATCTTCCAGACCGATGCCCCTTCTTCTCCATTTCGCTTTGAAATCTTTCGCACGGAGAGACACCACCAGCTTCAACTCAAATGGCAAATTCAAATTTTGGAACGCAGGCTCGCTTGCAATCAGGTTCTTTAAGGAAGAAACTCGGGCTCCTTTGCAATTTAACAGTCTTATCAAACAAGCGGGTCAGTTCATGCATCATTAACAAACATCATGACACTACCATGCATTGCAAAACCGTTTGAACGATTTTTATGTGCGTGGCTCTGAACCTATTGGTGGAATGATGGCTCACAATCACTTGGAAAGGACGTCAACTGACAATAAACGGACAGACACAATGACTCATCCCCCCAGGCATGACATTTTGAGAATCTGCGCTGCAAAATCCCCTAATCCGCGATTTCGTAGCGCAGATAGTTATAAATTATCAAAATGCGCTACGAAATGGCTGGTTACTGACACGCTGCGAAAAAGCTAAAACATCATTGCGCTGCCAAATCAACCAATAAAACAGTGCTGCGGAAATGCGAAAAGGGCCAATGACATAAGCAAGATAAGACGTGCCTTATGCAATCATGATGGAGGATGACTAACGGTATTTGAAAATGATTTACATCAATAACTTTCTAAAACATGATCCCTAAGTAACAAACATAGGACAACAACCATTTGACACCTATTTTTGACAATGAAATTTTTTGGACAACATTTATGTACATGTGACTGCAGTTCTTGGTGATAACATGCATATCAAGTACAAGCAAATCCAATATGTATACAAGTATAAAGAATTGAAAGTACATAATGGATCATCTGATCGTGGTCGAAAAAATACATGTCTGACTATCACATATAAGAAGATGATTAATGAAGCTGAAAGATGAAGCTGATCACTGATGTTAAAAACTGATCCCAATAGTACCAAATGAACATGATGGAATAAAATGATACTTCATCGCAACTCATATGCCAGCATATAATATGTCACTGTGAAAAACTACAACATATATGGTGGATGGTGTTAACTTGCAGTATCAGGAGCAACTGACAAGTGAACCAAAACATGCTGACGCAACCCAAGGCCTTCATCGACCACCGTGGTAAATTTCTACACAATGGGAATAAATGATCTGAGGTAAACCACGTGAGAAATCGTTTGATTACTAGTCAATGATGTATACCATTAACAAATGTGAGACTACTAACTGATAATGATAATGAGAGTCAAGGTACCCAGTACAATCTAACAAGTGTGAATGAATGAGCTGAAGTCGAACACCTGGAAGAATCTATCAATCAAGGGACAATGATGGTTTCCCACTATCGATAGCAATGGAATCTGCCACTGATGACTGCAAACCCCAAGGTACTGCCAAATGGACTCTATACCTTTGTCCCAGAGCAAATGAGCTGTAGTCGATAGGAAAAGATTAGCTAGAAGGAAGGCATTAAGGCATCCTTCATCAATCTAATGCGAGTGCAACCCGTAGGCCAATAATGTGGAAGGAATCAGACGAAAAATATGTAGTAACCCCAACCTAAGCACGTTTCTAGTGTACACAAGATGTAGCTAGCGCATGATAGAAACCCTCTAAACCAACCAATAATGAAAGCTAACATAGAGGCGAGGAATCCACCAATAGGGTTAAATGGAAACCAAGGCAATGCACAAATCCCAATGTGTGATAATGAAAGCTGATGTCGAACACAAGGGAAACCACTCTGTCAAAGACCCATGATACTGATCAATGCTGAGCACAAGGTGACCTCTCAATAATGAAAATAAGGCTAGGGTGTGGCTCTAGGCCTACCCTCAGAGCAATATGTCATTGTCGATAAGGACAAAACACACCAGCAAGAAGCCAATGGAGACCTTCTCAAACCAACACGAGCAAAAGACCAATATAACTGATGTGATGACAAACATGACAATGACAACTAGGGATGGCCGACTGAAAAATAGGTCAAGAGACACTGCAGAGAGGCCGACTCAGGTTTACTTCCCTTGAACAAAAGCATGACTCAATGATGACTCTATGGTAGCATATGATAACTCTGTATAAGTTTGTCATGCAGGAGGCACAAGAGAACTCTCCATATGATTGGAAGAGGTAACCAATTGGAAGAGTACTGACGCAATAACAAGGTTAAGGCATACCTAAGTCAAACTAAATCCTGCCCAAAATGGTGGAGATACTTTCTTTTGAGTGCTTTGTTCAAGGGCGACATGACTGACTCTAGCTGCCAACAAAATATGGAAATGTTGTCCCATTCCCACTCTTTTTGGAATATATATTTTTTTGTCTTTTTCTTTAAGGTGGAAAAAGAATAAAATAATGTTATAATACAATGGAAAGAAAGAGTGTCAGAGAAACATATGATCTAGTTCCTAGGATGGGAAAAATCCTATGCTCAATGTAGGGAGGCGAAACTGGTTAAGGACACTCAAAGGGATGTTCCTTCCACGGGTCAAAGGATGCATCAAGTTGTAGAAGCTAAGTGATTGCATGGTTTATTTTGCAGAAGACATGGTCAAATATATGGCTTAAACATGAGTCCAAGTGAAGCCAGCTCAAGGCCAAAAGGTGCAAATAGTCAAAATGCAATGCAGCAGTACAATTCAACACAAAGGAGTCTCTAGGGTATAAGGCCATAAATAAGCGTAGAAGAAAGGAGAATGTGTTTTCAACGCACAACTCATGGCGAGACTAAGGAGGAATCCTGAGCCTACCTAGTATAGTAGCATGGGCAACCAATGTCAGTGAGGTTCTAACTAACATGCTCATGTAAAGGATGGCTCTATCATCACATCATGATTTTAAAATCGGCGAGTGAACATGGTTTGCTAACCAAGACATGATGGGGTAAACCCTATGGCTAATGTATCACTGAACAAAGGCTATTATGCAAGATGCAATGGAAAAAATGGTTTTCCCTAACGATACCTACCATGACAGGTTTGCGGTAATGGGACCGATATAACATCTCGAAGAAGTCTCCAAAATATCTTGAAAAATAACCCATTCTCGACAATCCAAGCTCACAAGTCAAAACATTCATGAGACAAAAATCAATTTTTGAAAAAATATTTTGCAATTTCAAAGTTATATAATGAATTTTGGACTCAATTTTTTTTATTTCTATTTGGAGCAAAGAGCTGTGGATCAAAAAGGAGCAAACTTGCCTCTGAACAATTGGACTATCCAAATCGCACCAAAGTTATTAAGTAACCCTCAAATCATGCTTGCAATGTTTTGTGATAGTCTTTAGAAGTTTTCATTAATTTTTGACTGTGGGAATTTATGCCAAAAAATCCAGCTTTTCGTACACGTGGGTTGGATGTGATCAACTCGCGTATATGAAGGCCCTACACGCAATTATGTGTAAAGGGAACCCTTGTGTATGCGAGTTGAAGTTTAAACACAAAAACTAATGGTTGAAACTCAATTTTTTTTCAGGATGACCATCACATGGAGAGAGAGAGAGAGAGCATACCACAATTGACAATGAGGTAATGAATGACCAAAATTCACTATATGCATTGAAAGGGTGTGGCTTATTGAAAATTTTCAAAATGCCAAACATGAAATCCAACACACACCTACTATAACTGTTGATCCACTACTGGAGTGCAGAGGATGATGCCTTCATGATAGATCAGATTCCTTTGTGGATTTAGGTTGAAGACATATACTTTATTATAGGTCTCTCCCAAAGAGGGGGGGTCGTGCATTTGACTGGCAGGACAAGAAGTAGTCTTTTAGTAGAAGACTATGTACATATATACCATCCTGGACACCCGAAGAAGATTGGAAGTCAGATTCCAATCAAACCCGTGGATAGTCTATCCCTGAGGATTCTTCTATTTACCATTGTGAGGGTAAATGGATCAGCTTCACTTCACCAGGCTTCACGAGTGTCCATGAGCCTAGTAGTGGAATGCCTTACCATGGTTTTCGACTCGTGCATGCCTCTTCTGACCAACATGAAGAGCCAATTGACCTCCATTCAGAATGGTCAAACAAAGAACTTTGGATATGGGACTATATTATGCTCATTCTTCTTCGAGAAGGTACCTGGGTTACGTCCCAAAGTATTTGTCTCCATCAACAGCCCTCGAGATCCTCGGATGGGTAGATGGGCTGACTTGATGAAACACCTTGGAGGCAGGGACGTGCTTAGGATGACTTTCGATGATGAGTTTTTTGCTTGGTGGGACCAACAGATCATCGTAGTCAATGACTATCCGTATGCCGGTATAGATTTCCGAGGAGATCTAGGCTTAGTGTTGCCACCAAACATAGCATGGAGAGACATAGGTAACAAATTTTTAAGTTTTTGTAAATTTTTAAGATTTTTTCTTTTGTTAAATATGAAATGAACTTAGAAATATTTTTAATGAGACAAAATACTGAAAAAATGACCATGTTCCAGATGTGGGTGAGACTAGATGGATTTTTGAGGCAAAGGCATGGTGAAAGAGGTGCCGAAGAGGAAGAAACAGAAACAGAGAGAGTCCTATATGCAGTTCAGAGAAACTTGGTGAGGCTTACTCACTAGGTACCTATGATAGCCATAGAGGATCTACCTGAGGAGATGCAGTGCCACATGGTAGGGGTACCATAAGACTGGGTCCACATCGGCATGTAGCAAATTTAGTAGTTAAATTTTTAGCCACTCATCTTGAGCCAGGTCGATAGATAGACTGGACATGATTATGGGCATGAACCCAAATTTTGAGGGCATTTTGTCCCAATTTTGTATATTATTTTTTGAACACTTTATCTATACACAGGCGATTTTATGATATATATACAGATTCAAATTTTCGATGTTTGTTATATTTGATGAATGATCAATATGCCAATATAGTGCTTGATTAACAATAGATTCTGCTAATGAATTCTCAGATCGTGTAATGTGAACATATGTAATATAAATAAATGATCATTGCAATACTCTCACTCTCAAAAATTGGTGATATAAATAAGGATCATGAACTCGATAAATTTTATTTAATTGTGACACTACCAGCTATGAGTCAAGATAAACTACCAATGAATCAATCCCATAAGAAATTTCTTTGGATAGTAAATTAATAATGGCAGTATACTTAGCAATGTTATTCGAAGTAGGACCAATACATACTCCCCTCAACACCATCAATTGGCAAGATGGATAATAATCACCCACACTGCAGAAGCAATATTCTGAGTGTGCCAACTAGCACCATTGGTGAATCTGAAATATATCAATTCATCCATAAACACCTGCTAGAGCAGATCAAAAAATTTTGATATTAAAAAATTCTCGACAAATATGCACAAAAATACAATATATACAAACAATCAATTGCTCGGACATAACCTAAGAAAAATACTTTTTAAGGTAAAGCCTATTTCAGGACTCAGCCAACTTGTTCCCTTCAAAGTCAACTAATTCATAAGCCCCTTTTCCCAGAACACGTTTGACTATAAAGGGACTGTACCACATAGACTTGAATTTGGCTGGCCCCAGGGTGTCTTTATCTTGATCATAGACTAAGACAAGGTCGCCTTCAGAAAAGACCCGAGGACAGACAACTTTATCATATTGAGTTTTAACCCTTTTCTTATGGGCCTCGTTTATTATGGTAGCATCTCAACACTACTCATCGAGATGTTCCAAATGATCGAGGCTTTCTTTGATACTAGATGTCTCTGGAAGAAGTTCTACAGCTAGCATAAGGGACAAAATTTCACATTCGATAGGAAAAATAGATTCGAGCCCGTAAACTAATTGAAAAGGAGTAAAACTGGTGGCAGTCTTTACCGAGGTTCGGTATGCCGAGAGTGCCAGGTACAACATGATGTTCCAATTGGATTGACTTTTGTCAATTTTCCTTTATAGGATAGTCTTAAGGGACTCATTCATGGCTTGGAATTGCCCATTGGCCTGAGGATAATATATAGATGAATGCTCCTACCGGAAGCCCAACTTGAGAGCCAATTCGGTCATCAGTTGGTTCTGGAAGTGACTACCATGGTCAGCGATAATCTCTCTTGGGATACCAAATCGGGAAATAACCTGGTTGAAGAGGAATAAGGCTGTTGTTTCACTATCGTTTTTGTAAGTAGGCATGGCCTCATCCCACTTCGTAAAGTAGTCTATGGCCTTAATGATGTACTTGTGATTCATCGCCGAAGGCAGATTAAAAGTAGTAAAGTCAATGTCCCACTTCATAACTAGATCAACAGTGATAACAGGAAAAAGTGGAGCTGGATGCGTGCACATTTTTGGAGTATAAATCTGACAAGGGTGGAAAAATTTGACCACTTCAATACAAACTTTTAAAATTGAAGGAAAAAATAGTCAGCACACAAAATTTTCTAAGCTGTTGCAAGCTCTGATAGATGACTGCCACAAGCTCCATTGTGCAATCATTAAGTACAGAATCTGCTTCTTCCAAAGTTAAGCAATGCCTAAGGATTGAATCAACCCTTCTGGAATATAATATATCACCAATGATAACATAGTTTTTAGCAAGGTGACATAACTTTCGATGCTCATCCTTGGAGGAAGCAGGCAAGAACTTCGAAGTCTAGAGATATATGATGATATCTCCATACCAAGGATCTTGTGAAGAAATGTGGAATAAATGTTAGTCAGGGAAATTTTCCTCATAAACAATGTCTTCCTCACAAGGTAGCTCGGAAATTAATTCCGAAAAAACCAATGACTTATTGGACTTGGCTGACAAGAATTCGAGATCAAATTATTTCAAAATAACAATCCATTGATTGTATTTGCCCCCAATCACTCTCATACAGAGGACAAACTGAAAAGGATTGACAGTCGCTAAGACGAATGTCTTGCGTAGCAGAATATAATGACGAAGCCACTGGACAACATGGACAGCTTCCAAGGCCAATTTATTGATAGGAGAATAGCTTAGTTCAGGACCTACTAAGCCTCGACTCAAATAGTAGATTAAATGCTCAGTAAGAGCATCATCCTCTTGATCTAGAACCATACCTATGGTTGATTCTCTCGCGGCGAGATACAAAAGGAATCTCTGCCTTAATTTGGTGGACTCAAAAATGGAGCAAAGATTAATGCCTGCTTCAAGGCATCAAAATATCATTGCACAAAGTTGTCCCATAAAAATGGAACTCCTTTCTTAAGCAAACGCATAAATCCTTTGGTAATCTCAGTGTAATTTGCTATAAATCTTCTTAAGAAATTTTCCTTTCCTTGGAGACTTTGAAGTTGACAAATTGAAGGCGAGGGAGGAAACTAAATTATTGCCTCAACCTTGAAAGGATCAACTTGAATCCCTTTAGTTGATACGATGAATCCTAACAACCGACTAGATGTGACTGCAAAACACACTTATTCAGATTCAACCGAATTTTATAAACCGAAATCTCTAAAAAACTAACCAAAGGTGGCTGGGATGATCGATTCTCTTTTGAGAATGAGTAGCTAAGTCATCCAAGTATGCTTCGATAACATGTTTGAGGTCATGGAAAGCATAAGGCATGGCCCACTGAAAAGTAGCTCTAACATTTTTAAGACCAAAAGGCATCTTCTTATATGAAAACGTGCCCTAGAGACAAATAAAGGTTGTCTTGTGTTGGTCCTTTGGACAGATAGTAATTTGATTGTAACCAGAGAATCCATCCATGAAAGGAAATATTTAATTATCCGCACAATCATCAAAAATTTGTTCAATAAAACGCGTGGGGTAATTGTCTTTTGGACAAGTTTTATTCAAATCCCTAAAGTCGATGCATACTTGGATCATTCCTCGCTTTTTATCTACCATGATTGGATTGGAAACCCACTCCGTTAGAGGAACGGGGTATATGAAACTTGCATTAAGTAGCTTTTCAACTTCAGCTTTAATAGCTACTTCTTTCTGAGGATTAACCGGTTAAAGTTTCTGATGAAAAGGTTTAGTGTTTTCAGACGTCTTGACCTCATGCTAGACTATAGATGGATTATTCCAGGCATTTCCTCATAAGACCAAGCAAACACATCTCGAAACTCTTTAAAGAGGTTGATGTAAATTTCAATTTCTTTAGGGGAACAATAAACTCTGATGAAGACAATTTATATAACATTAGGATTCCTAGAGATGTTTATAGGTACAATTTTTGAGATAACTGACATATTACTTTTGGAAAATAATTTTGCTGGAGCCAAAGGGTTTGAACCTATACAAACATCGCTAGTAAGTAGATTGGAGAACCTGGATTCAACTTCATGCAATGGAGGAAGAAAATATAAATGATGATGTAAATCTTCCCATGGTCGATCTACATCCATCATTGATTCTAAAATTGCTTCTTCAGATGGTAAAACTGTATCTAAGAAATCCAAAGCAGAAGTGGAGTCAAGGGTCCAAGCTAGAGCCACATCACCATCTAACTCCTCTAGTGAAAAAGGATCAGGATGGTTGTCTATAGAGTTAACGATAGATTGATAGCTAAGTTCTGCTATAGACATGGGAAATGCCATTCTACCAACCTGCCCTCCATCCAATGTGGTTGTAGATTAAGGTAAGGTCCAAGGGTCTGAAAAATAATGGGTTCAAAAGAAATCTTTCTGTGAAGGCCCCTTGGAGGATGAAATTGCATTGATTCTAGCTGTAGGAGGGGGAAGGTCAAATATACCCATTAACGAAGAGTAAATCCCAACTCTAAATTCTCAATAGGTTAATGGGGGTTATCCACCAATGGAACAGTAGAATATGAAGTTGCACGGGAGTCACTTGGAGAATAATCTAACTGATAAATTTTAACAATTCTCCCTCATGAGGAAAACAAAGGATGTGGAATAAAGATGAAACTATGGCATCCATCTCGTAAATCCAATTCCTTCGTAAGAGGAGGTTGTAATCTTGGTTGACATCAACGATTTCTACCTGAATATTAACAAACTTTCCTCCAACACATATAAGAAAGGTCGGGATAATTCCGTGTGGCCTATGAGAATGTGCATCAAATGCTGTCAAGAGAGTCATTGAAGGAACAATTGAAGGTGATCCAATGGCCTTCCAACATGACATAGACATTACGCATGTGGAATCTCCCTCATTTATAACTATCCAAAAAATATTGGTTTTTCGGTAAGTAGACTTTATCTGCAAAGCCATATGGTGAGGAAGTGTCTTTTTGACATTCAACATATCAAAAGTGAGCACTAAAGAATTATTTGGATCAACTGCACCAATTGCCGAAAGCAAAGCACTTCTCTGAGCAGGACATGACTGGAGTACCTCTAATGGAGACATAGCACAAGGACTTTGAGCCAGATCTTCTACAATCGAGTAGTTCTGGGCTACCCTAGCATTAGGGTTAATAGTCGAGCACTTTGCGGAACCTTTCGGTATTAGAGGTATATCTTAGTAGAGGGTTGCTCAATATGAAGTGGGTCTGTGGTTTCGGGAACAGATTTAGCCTTAGATGTTTCCATTTCACCATAATCGCGTACTTGTGTAGCAACATCGACATGAGAGTTCATCATATAAACATTCGAGGAAATTTACCCTTCCTGGTTGCCCCTTGAGGAGGTACCAGCATTCGAATTCGCGCCAGCAAGTAATTGCTGCCCTTGGGGAAAAGGGTTAGCAGGACAGCTTGGGAGCTAGAGGACCTTTGCTGCACTAACAAGCACTGTGCATCTTGAATCTTAGGTCAGAGGTGAGTCAAATGATATCCATTGCATAACTTGCATGGAAATTTAACCTTTTTCTTAGACTCTTTTCTACCCTCACCGGCACCGTTTCCGGGCTTGTTTGCATTGCCCTTCCCTTCCTTGTTCTTCTTCTTACCTCATCCCTTCCTCTTCCCATGAGATTGTTCATTTCCTTTGGGGTTAGAGGCATGGATGGACTTTATAGAGGTAAGTTGGGAAGGTGAAGGTGTATACGGTGCCGCCTGGTTAGACGAAGCAGTTTGTAGAGACAACTACTGTAATTGGATCAAAAGGTTCACCATATTTGCATCAATTGATCCAACTATACCATCAGTGTGAGGGCTTGGCTTCATTTTGGTTAAATCAACCTTAGATCTAGGAGTGTCAGGTAGGATTTTTTGAAGAGTCCTAGGTTGAGAATATATTAGTTCTAATTGTTGGGCTCAAAAAATGGTCTTCTCTTCCGAATAAACACTAGAAAGAGAAACATCCTTTGAGATTTTAGCTTGTAATGATTTGAGAAACCATTCAAGATGGAACTATGGTGGAATTTCAGCTTTGATAAGCCTTTTTTTCCTTCTCCATTCCTGGATATGGTCCGAAATGTGAGTTGACATGTCTTAATGAAAGTTGGCCAGAAGCACAGTTCCGGCTTCATAGCAGACGGGCAACTGAAAATGGTTCAAGAAAATATTAGCCAAATCAACAAAAGAAGTATAGGTTCCCCCCAACAACTCTATATACCATTTGGCTGCATTTCCAGTTAGGGTGCATAGAAATAACCTCAACCTAATCAAATCATCTATCAGGGAGTTGGATGAGCATCATAAGTGAAAAGCGGTCACATTGTCTCCCGGGTCTTCACCACTCTTCCCTTCGAAATTCGGAATATCCGATGGAAGTTTAGTTGGACCAGAGGCAAAGCTAGATTGCACCTAATTGGATCATTCTTCAATTTAATTAAGTCTGGCAAATTAAGCATGGCTAGAAAAGGAATTCGTGTAGGACCTTGGGAATTCCATCTAGAATGGGCGGGGTTCCTAAAGGTATGAAAATAATGAACTAGATTTTGAAAGGCACCAGGTTGCCTGAAGTAACTCATAGATCCTACTGAACTAAAAGTTGATCCTTTTGGTAAGCGAAATTCAAAGTTTGAACAACTCTTGCTGAAAATCCTCTGTAACCAGTGAAGTTACCCCCTAACAAAGTATTGAAAGGAGCTGACAACCCCTGATAAGGGTTCCATGCATTAGTAAAGGGTGAAAAAATTTGAAATGAATTAATCGAAGAATGGCACATTCCCTTGTTGGTCGAAAAATTGATTTCCAACTCCTATCCCACTAACCGCAGGGTTTTTCCAACTTTGGAAGGGGTTACTATCTTGACTTGTAAAAGGAAAAGGCATTGACCCTATTGTCGGATTGGAATGTGGTATATGACCACTTCCAAATGGGAAACCCTGAAAATAAGCTGATCCACTCAACATGGATGCAGAGGCGGTTGATGGTATGCTCAAAGGAACTAAAGGAATACTTTGAGATAGCATTCCAAAAGGGAAGAACCCAAAACTAGATGCAGTAGCTTGAGAACTTCCACTTGTTGACGGAATGGAAGTGAAATCAAATATAGTCATGTTGGGAGAATTAGAAGGGATGGGAATAGTTCCTCCCCCTTGTACAGATATGGGAGTCTACATTCTCGCAACACTCATCATGGATGCCATGCTTCTAGCAGTGGTCATCGAAGGGATAGATGTATGTAAAACTGGGCTCGAAGTCCTGTGAGTCAGAGTTCCAACATATAACAAAACATCTGGATGATCAGGAGGGAGAGGAGAATTCGGAGCCGCAACCGACTCTGAAAGCTCTTCTGCTTCAATATTATCTTCCAACTGGAAGAGTACTCGATAAAGAACTAGTGTGTTCCTCTCTAACTCTGTATTGGTACCAGGTTTATCTTGTGAACTAATGCCCCCAAGTGGATGGTCAATCTTTGATGCGCCTGCTTCCACTGGTTGGAAACCATTGGCAGAATCATTCCTATGCCTTCTAGGAGAAGGCTACAGACTCGTAGGTGAAATTGCATGAAGTCTCCGAGATCGTTGAGATGGTCAGTAAACCACTTTGAATTATTTAAAATATCTACTTAAATACTCAAGAAAATTATAAAGATAGGCCGAATATGACCACAAAACACTCACTAAAATGTCCGTAAATATATTAGCAATCAAACAAATCCCAATTATTTTTGCTCTGGGTGATTAGGACCAGACACCAAAATACAAGAAAGTTAATAATAAGATCCTCCCAAAAATAGACTGGGGTAATTATGCCCAGGCCTACTAGCGAAGGTCTTAGAGGTAATTACGCTAACCTCCAGACAACAGCCTTTGCTGGTGCAAGCCCCCAAGCTTTGCAAGGGTGCCCACCAGAAGTACTGCTGAACATGAAGCAATGTCAACCTCAGGTGCCATAGGATTCCCCTCCGCAACCACCTGTGTGATTCCTAGGATAGGAAACTATGGTCACCAACTCGTATCAGAAGCTAGGTGGAATAGTCGTGAGGTAGGATCCGACAAGTAAGAGAGGGGGTATCTCTCATCCTTATCTTCACTAACACTCGTGCTTTAATTCCAGTCACAGAGCTTTCCCAGTCTTCCTAACTCTATTGGATTTCGTTCATTAATCAAACTTCTATGTTTTACAATTTAGAGAGGCCTTGGAGAGTTAACTCTCCTCTTGCCTAATCCAAGGCCCTAATAAACCTAAACGTGTTGGTGTATTCTGATGACAATACAAAAGTTATAGTTTATTTTAATTAAGCACTTGATTTTTAATGGCTATTCTTTCAAGTCAAGGGCATAGATGGAAGTGAAACCAATGGTGTTTATATGATGCGAAAGAAATCAATGAAAACTAACTATATGAATGCAATCATTTGTTCTTTGATGAAAATAGATCTCTATGTGGGTTCTACAAAACTTCTATAAAGCAAAAACTTTTCCTTTTCTTTTCTTAAAACACACTTCACACATACAAAAACTAAAAAGACTATTGATGCTTTAATAATGCAATCTACCCTAATGCAAGGTGTAAGGAAGATGCAAGATCCTAAATTACTCTAAAAAAGAACGAAAGCAATTGTTTATAACTATTAATAAGCCAACTTAAGTGTTGAAAAGAATACAAACTTTGAATACAAAATTCTCTCCAAACAAGAAGGACAAATCCCTAAAGAGAATGGAATCTTCTCGAAATGAATGGAAAGAGGCACATGATAAAGAGTAAGTGAAAACTTATCGTTTGTCAAATTAGTACACAATATTATTCACACTGAACTTCATATTAATGTATATTTTGATCTCATCTATATATATCATATCTTATATATAATATATATATATTTATCTATATTAGGTGTTTGATTATATCATCAGCGAATTCAGAAATTGAAGCCATCAACAAATTCATTCCTTACAATATGGAAGGGACGCAACGTATGAAAAGAAGAGGAGGAAACAAGATAGTGACAAGAAATAATGCAAACTATTGAATAGTAGAAGCATGCCTTATCTAGGTCATTTAAAAGAAAATATGTCAATGTCATGCCCTAACAGTTCGGTTTCTAATCAAGTTAGAGAGAAATATGATGCATTTGGTCTTTACTCATGTGTTAAAGAGGATGTGCTAAAAATAGGGAGTGGGTGCAACAACTCGGAAATTATATTATCTTTTTGTACAATTTTAACTTCATACTGCACCTTTGAATTGTAACATCTATATATATATTTTTAGTTTTAATTATGTTCAGGTTATTAGACACATGACACTGTGATATTTTCACCTTTTTTATAAGTGCATTTGTTCCCATCTCTATGGGCATATGGACATCATTTTCGCACAAAGGACTTCGATGATGGATTCATGCCACAAGACTGTGGAGTGGAAGTCGAGTTCAACTAATCTTGTCGTGATAGTCACCACGATCAAAACCTGATGTAGGGGACATTAGGTTACGTTGGAAAGATACAAGAGATCACCCAAGTGGACTTCTCTTTGTTCCAATGTGTTATTTTTAGGTGCAAGTGGTGTACACCTTTGATTGGAACAATCTAAAGGAAGATCACCATAGTGGGATGATATCTGTCAACTCTAGAAATATTTGGCATGAATCTAGGGGGACTTATGTTTTCCCAAAAAACTACAACCAGATGTTTTTTTACCCATATGTGTTGGATAGGGATTGGTGGTTCGTATTAAGACATGACCCTAGATCAAAACATATTTTTGAGAACAACAATGTTATCATGCCAAGAAAGGAAGATAATCAGGGAGATGACAATGGATATTGATATGTGCTTGTGCTATTTCATCATTTATACTATTGTTGTGTTTTTGTTGTCATTATTTCACTAATTATATTATTTTTTAATTTGTATTGTTGAAATTTTATAATATAATTGGTAATATTAACAAACGCTTTTACACATTTTTTTGCAGTGGAAACATTTTTATAATACTTAAAACTAAGTATTTCCAATTGTGTCCATTATCTATGATAATAAGGATTCAAGGTCATGACCCTTCTCAAATAGGAACATATCAAGTGCACCAAATTTGTGATGGTGATTAAGAGCCGTTTGTTTCACTTTTAAATAGACTTGGTGATCCATTTTTGTTTCTTATTTAGATTATGAGAAATAATTATCTATATTTTCTTATGTATTTATAACTAAATTATTTATTTAAAGTAGACATGTCTTTATCATTGTGAACATGATGTAATATTAGATAAGGGAAATGTGAAAAACTTGAATTTTAGTGATGATAAGTTTGTGGAAAAAATAATATTATTTGAGTTGTTCATCAAGAAATAATCAAATATATTATTTGTCCAAAGTTGAAATCTAATTTATTATTATTTTTATATTATTTAACTCATATTTATCATTAAAAAGAACTAAATTTAAACCGTACAATAACAAATAAAGAACCAAAATAACATCAAAATGTTATATCTTTATTATTAGAAAATATTCATTTGCCTCTTTAAGGGACAACTTCCAATAGAGAAAATCTTTAACTACAAGTAACTTCACATGAAGCCTTATCATGTTACATTTCTTTATCCTCATCTTTAGATAGAGAGAGTAATTTAAATTGGTAAGAGTTGCTAAATATTAAATTTAGATTGCTTGAAAATCTCATAACTTTAGCAATAAATTAAATTTTATAAAAATATAAAATTTTTAAAATCTAAATTAATTGCTCTGAGAGATGCTCTACAACTAAGTATGGGATACGATGTTGTCAAGTAATGTTACATTTTAAAAAATAATAACATAATAATTTAAATTTAAAAATTAAATAGTAACAACAAAAGAAATTAATGTCTACCATAATTACAATACTTCAATTTACACCTTAATCTTATATAATTTTATATAGAGATATAAAGTAACTAAAAGTAAAAAAAAAAATTATCTTTTGTTATGAGGAAGAAATGTAATGAGTGAAAAAATATAATTTACTTTTTACTACAAGGAATACATGTATTTTTTTCACATGACAAGAAATAATACTAGTGATATTAAATTATGTGTACCTCATTCTATGTTCCATTTACATATGATATTTAAAACAAAAATATATTCACAACAAAAAATATTTTGCTAACAACCATAAGTAAAATATTTCAATGTCCATATTAAATAACATAAATTTATAGATACTTTATATAGATAAAAGTAAAGTAATTTAAATTGAAAATGTTCTTATATTTTCACTTTAGTGAGAAATCTTGAAAGAATTCTTATTCCATTAATAGTTGCCTTCTAATTCAATGTATGAGGGATATTTGTAAAATTTTCAATGTTTAATATGGACTTGATATATAATGTTTTACAAAATATTAATAATAAAAATTATTAAATGTAATTTTACAATCATAGTTTCAACCATACTAAACCTTGTAATTTATAAAAAATATCTTTGCATTTTTTTTAAGTAAGTCGTTTTGCATGCAATTTCATATATAAAAGTTTGATACAAGTTCACCAATACATCAATCTGTAATAAATGTTATTTCATAAAAATAAAAATCGTGATGATAACCATCAAATAATCAAAAACAACATCTAATATACACATTTGTATTCACTACCATCATCTAATTATATACACCTCTAGCACATATAAACATCATTAGCTAGCACACAAATCTAATAATCTAACAGGAAATCATCACTGTGATCACATCTAACAAAAAACAAACATTGTAATATAACATCATCACCACACACATCCTCAAAGTAATGTAAATCTCATGTCAAATAATTGTTATCATGCACATATACATCTATCTGCAAGCACATTAAATGAACATATCTAACATGACCTGACAATATACACATTGACACCAACATATAAATAAAGTACATAAACGTGAAAAAAGTAATGCACACACACACACACAAACACACACACACACACACTATACAAACAATTCAAATAAGTGCAATCAAATACCTCATAAAATAGATGTAGTACTAGCCTAGCCTACAGTAGAAGATGATGGATGGTCAACTACTACATGATCAATGTTTGTCGAACTTAATTGAGGTGTAGGAGGACGTGCATGGTCTATAGGAGAAGATGATGGATGGTCAACTATTGTGCCCTCAACATGGTCTGGTGAACTATTAGGTATAGGAGGAGGTAGTTAGTTTGCTTTGTCAGGAGAAACATAAGGCACATCCTCTACCTTTGGAATATCATCATCAAGTGATTGACGAGGAGATGTACTACAAGAAGGATCACTGACACCCTTACGACCATGATCCAATGGGGTAGTACCACCAGAAGAATCATGATCACCTCCCTCATCATCAGGATCATTATCATGACCCTTATCATCATTATCACCACCCTCATCTGATGTATCTAGCACTACATGATGCCGGCCTTCATCCCTCATCGTTGTTAGTACCCTACTAGATTCAATGATATGCCACATAAGAGACATCATCTCGTGTAGAAAATCAGTATTTAGACCCACGGACATAGGATTCATGTTGATATCGCAATCCCTCATAAGGAAGACTCCCACATCAAACAAAAATCTGGCCAATGTATCACAGTAGTCTATCTGAACTCGCAGACCAGCCCTATGACCTCGAATGCCCACAACCCCCTTAAGATGTTCGTCACCCTCTTAGGAGTCACCCATCTCTGCATCTCCTCCAATATCCAATGGGGGAGGGTGCATGTCCCCATCGAATGTTTTGATGTCTACAAAATATATAGTACACAAAAATAATTAGACAATTTCATTAAACAATTTAATAAAACAAGTTAAAGAACGTGGTGTTAGTTTTTGGTAGAATTAGAAGTGATCTAGACTTGAAAATTGGTGGAGAGGATAAGGCACATGAGCTCTAAAGAACCCATAAACCGTTTCGTGAAATTCCACTTGGATTGTATTTTATTAAAATAATTAATATTTTTAATGAAGTTCCTAAGTCTAAACTTAGGGAAATTAAAATATTAATGTGTATTAATCAAAATATGGGTGAGAATGATCTAGAAGGCAGATCAAGTCATGTTTTAATCTTAGCCATTGATTAGAGACTTAATCTCGGCCATTCAAGAATCAACAGGAAAAGCATAAAATGGAGGCTTGGGTTCATTTGGAAATACATGCGGAGAGATTGAATTGATCTAGAGTTTGATTTTGTTGACACCTAATCATCAAGATTGGGTGAATATAATGTAAATAAATAATAAGTAATATGAACAATCATCGGGAGATGAAGTGAACTGTCTCTCCCTTATGTATATAATAAAGACCAACCTGAAGGTATAATATACGAATCAATTTGTTTTGAGGAGTTACTGCCTGACCTAACATGGTATCGGAGCCAACTTCCAAAATTAGTTGTAACTCCCTTCTACCAGTTTCTTGTAGTATGTCCACTGCCCCTATGGAGCTTGCCTACTGCGCTCTTTGTCCACTATCTACTGTGCTCTCTCTCTACTGCGTAGTCTATCCACCGCCTCTCTGCGTGCCTACTACACAGTTTATGCACTGTTTTCCTACTGCCTAAATTCACAAACCATTACTGCGCAGTGGGATGGTTGGCTGCATGCTTTTCCGTTGTTGATCTTGACTGCCTATCTTCCTCACCTGGGCAGCACTCTCTCCTGAAGGAGACTGGAATTTCAGCTCCATCTAGAAATCGATACCAAGCCCCTGAACATTTCACGACAGATATAGAATGCCCCTGCACAGTTGGATTTGAACTCATGACTGGGGATCAAGCGTTTCGCTACGTTAATCTCCATGACTATGAGAGTTTTAGAGCTGCATTCTCTAGGAATCCTGGGAGCTGCAATTTGACAATCTGGACTGCACCGCATACGCCAATGTTTTGAAGCCTCTCGCCCATTTCGTGGTGTGGAACTCATAATTCTATATCCACGGAATTTATGACTAAAGATCTAGGGGTACGATTTTTATTTTAAATTGGTTTTACATGACAAGATATTGTTGGATATGGTGATTTCATTGTAACACTGGTCCAACTTGCTATCATTGTATTTACATTGATATGGTGATTTTATTGTAACGCTAGTCCGACTTGCTATCATCGTATTTATGCTGATATGGTGATTTCATTGCTGGCGATTTCATTGTATTTACGCTACTATCATTGTAATGTTGTCCCACTTGTGTATGCGTTGAATTTTTTTGGTATGTAAAATTTGTCGAATGCCATGTGTTTAATAGAGTTTTTTAAAAACTAGGTCGTGGGTCAAAGAACTGTGGCATGAAGTGTTGAATGCACTGCACAGATTTGTATATTTACAATCTTGGGTATTGACATTTGCTGTCGAGTTGAGTTTGTTGTCTAGTCATATTATAATTATATTTTTTTCCCATTAAGAGTAAAAGTTTTGCAGCCGAAGTTTTTGTTACAATATGCATTCAATCATATCCATCGTGGGAATAGTTCTCACTGGCAAGGAAAACTATCTTGAGTGGTCCCAGATGATTAAACACACCCTCATTTTCAATGAGTTGTGGAAAGGAGTGTGCATTGGAGACAGAGACAAACAACCAGAACAACCTACATCAGACAAAGAGCTCGCCATTGGGAAAACAAGAATAGAAAAGCCTATGCATTAATTGTAGAATCTGTGAGTGAAGAGGTGAGTCATCATATTACACCATTTTCAACTATTTTCTAAGCCTTACAAAAGCTGAAAGAACTCTATGACTCACATTCTACACTTGAAGTTGTTCAACTCATGATTAAAATCTTCACTCTTGAACTGCAAAATAGTGATCCTCTTGCTCTTGCATCTGAAGTAAAGTCTATAATGCATGATATCCAAGCCACTAAAATGGATTTGGATAATCCTCTTATCACTTTTCTCAAGGCACTTTATCCTACTTACTCCAATTATCTTAAGTCATTGCAAGAAAATGGAAATCTTAAAGATATTACCTTTGACTCTCTTGTGAAACAATTTGCTGAAAGAGAGAAAGCTTTTCGAAAGAAGACAACCCCTGAATCTTCTGAAGAGGCTATGTGCCTTGCTCATAAAGAAAAGCATCCTACTCAAGATTCTTTAAGAGGAAGAGGTGGTCAAAGAGGAAGAGGAAGATATTTTAGAGGCAGGGTGGCAGACACTCTCAAGGAGAAAAGGCAGATTTGCATTGCATACACTGCAAAAGAAATGGATCACATGATGTCTCTACATGCAAGTTACCATGGGACAAAATTGAGCAGCAAAGAAACCAACAGAAAGGTAAAACTGATGATACAGGCAAAGGTAAAGCACCTGAATCCGCTCACTATGTTGTGGCACAATGTAATATTGGAGTAAATGAAGATTTATTTAATGCTTCACTTGCTTCTTGGAAAAATAATTGGTTGCTTGATTCAGGAGAAACCTACCACATGACTCATAGAAAATATTTTTTTGAAGAATTTATTGACAATGTTGATGGAGTAGTATACTTTGCAGACCAATCAAAAATCAAGCCATCGGGGCTTGGCACAATCAGGCTTAAATTGCCTGGTCTTCCAGACTTTCTTTTGCATCATGTTCTATATCACCCACAACTCAAGAGACACTTGCTGTCCTTGTTCCACATCCGCCAGCAAGGTCACTCCATTCACATTTTTGATGGCAAGCTTGAGATAAGAAAAGCATTTGAACACTCACTTATCATGAGGGGAATAGAAGAAGAAAGGATTCTCAAGCTGCAAGGAACCTCTGCTCGTGCACAACATTTCTCATACAATTCTCATTATGAAGAAGGCACACTTCCATCAAGTTTATTATGGCATGCTAGATTTGGACATTTGAACTATGACAGCCTTTGCTTGTTGAAGAAAAATGGTGTTTCTGGCTTGCCTACAATTCCTAGGAAACTTAAGCAATATGATGCTTGCATTCTAGGAAATCATAGCAAACAGTCTTTTCATGATTCACATTCAAGAGCACATAGAAAACTTGAAATCATTCATTCATATTTATGTGGTCCAATTCATGTTCTTTCTGCAAATGGAAATAAATATATGATGAAATTTATTGATGACTACACCAGAATGTGTTGGGCTTATTTATTGAAGAACAAATCTGATGCTTTTCAAACATTCAAGAACTTTCATAAATGGATTGAAAATGATGCACAATCTCATATTGGGTCTATTCGCATTGATAATGGAAAAAAATACACATCAAATGAATTTGAAAACTATCTTTGCCAACATGGGATCAAACATCAAACAATTGTGCCTTATAATCCCTAGCAGAATGGTGTAGCTGAAAGAATGAATAGGACAATCTTAAATATGGTACAATCCATGGTCTTCTTCAAAAATGTAAAGATAATGTTTTGGGTTGATTCTGTTCTATGTGCTGCATATATAAAGAAGAGATGTCCATCTAATCCTATTAGAAACGAGACTCCATATGAAATGTGGTATGGACATGTTCCTTCGGTAAAGCATCTCAGGGTCTTTGGTTCCACCTGTTATGCCTTGATACCAAAGGTACATAGAAGCAAACTTGGTGCTAGAAGTCGTAAATGTATCTTCTTTGGGTATTCAAACACCTCCAAAGCATACCATCTCTATGATGAAGTCAATAAAAAGTTTGTTGTATCTAGAGATGTAATTTTTCTTGAATCATCCAAAATTGATAATGTTGTTGAGTGGCAACTTGATCGCTTAGATAGATTCACAAATGAAAAATCATTTCAAGAATTTGATAATCAGATTCCACATCTTAAAGGGGGGATTCCTATACTAGATCAACGTGTGGAATCTTCTTCTGAAGAACACTCTCCCTTACATGAAACTCCAACAATGGATGATTCTTTAAGTGATGTGATTGATAGAATTGGGAGACTCAACCTTGATTCAGTCCCAACTCAATCAACGGAGCAGCCTGGACCATATGAGAAAGGTCCCCCAAAGTGGATGACAAAGACACTTGAAAATGTTCATCTTGATGAGGTTGGAAAGACAGGAACTAGAAATTCAAACCGACAAAATGGAGGTGATGTAGATGACTCTAATTCACCTATTGATATGGATGTTTCTTATGATTGTGAATTGAATTTTTCTACAGATTTTGAACCAACTTCCTTCAAATAAGTTTCTTCTCATGATGAATGGAAAGCAAAAGGAGTATGATGCCCTCATAAAGAATGGCACTTGGAAGCTGGTTGATCCTCCATTAGGAACCAAACCAATTGGCTGCAAGTGGGTCTACAAGAACAAGTATAAAGCTGATGGCTCACTTGACAAGCACCAAGCTAGGCTTGTGGCAAAAGGTTTTTCACAGAAGGAAGGGGTTAATTATGAGGAGACCTTTTCCCCCACAACAAAATGGGCTACCATGCGAACACTCTTTGCCCTAGCAGCTCAGAACAGTTGGAAAGTCCATCAAATGGACATTAAAACTGCTTTCTTGAATGGAGATTGAAAAGAGAATGTATTTATGTCTCAGCCTGAAGGATTTGCTGTGAAAGGACATGAACATAAAGTATGAAAAATTTTGAAGTCCTTGTATGGCCTCAAACAAGCACCGCGAGCCTGGTATGAAAAACTAACTGATCATCTTTTGAAACTTAATTTCAAACATTATGATCTTGATGATGCAACTTTATTTGTCAAGAAAGTTGGCAAAACAGTTGTATATCTTGTGGTATGTAGATGATGTTTTGATGATAGGGAACAATGAAAGCTACATTGCATCCATAAAGAAGGAATTGGGGAAAAGTTTTGAAATGAATGATTTGGGCTATGTTCATTACTATCTTGGTATTGAAGTAACCCAACATCCAAAGTCCATATTTCTTTCTCAAAAGAAGTACAATGGAGATTTGTTGAATAGGTTTGGCATGACAAAATTCCATCCTCTTACTACTCCAATGGAACAAAACTTAAAGCTCACATCTATTGAAGGAAAAGAATTTGAGGATGCAACAAAGTATAGACAACTTGTAGGAAGTCTCAACTACCTAACTACTACCAAACCAAACATTCTGTTTGCTGTTGGAATCGTCTCTAGGTTTATACAAAAGGCTTGTGAGGGACATTGGTCTGCTACAAAAAGAGTTCTAAGGTACTTGAAGGGAACTCAAGACTTTGGAATCAAGTATACATAGGTGGACGAATTCAGCTTGATTGGATAATCTGATTCAGACTTCGATGGAGACAAAGAAACTGGGGTATCTACTTTAGGATATGTTATGGGCCTTGGATCAGGAGTTGTCTCTTGGAGATCACGCAAACAATTAGTTCCAACAGATTCCACAACAGAAGAAGAATATGTGGTAGTAGTTGAAGCAACAAAAGAAATTGTGTGGCTTAGGAAAATTCTTGAATATTTGTAGGTAAAACAAGTACAATCAACTCCACTCATGATTGATAATACCTCTGCAATAAAGTTGGCCAAGAACCCAAAGTTCCATTATCGAATGAAGCACATCAATACTAAATATCATCTGATTCGACATCATGTTGAGGCCAAAACAATCCATCTCCATCATTGTTCCACTAATGAGCAAATTGCAGACATCTTCACCAAAATGCTTGGAAGAGAAAAGCTTGAATGATTCAGAATGATGCTTGGACTCACCAACATCCCTTCAGATTAAAGGGGGGAATGTTGACTCCTAATCATCAGGATTGGGTGAATATAATGTAAATAAATAATAAATAATATGAACAGTCATCGGGAGATGAAGTGAACTGTCTCTCCCTCATGTATATAATAAAGACCAACCTGAAGGAATAATATACAAATCAATTTGTTTTGAGGAGTTACTTCCTAGCTTGATAGATTTCTAGGGCTAGGAAGCTGAGAAATTCGAACTAGGTGATGATTCATCATTAGAGGGGTAGAGAGAATCTGGGAGAAGGACATTCTGAAGAACGAGCTTGTGGAGGTAGCACAATAGTTGGGGGAGCTGATGCTGGGCCAGTCTGGGCCCACGCAACCTTGATGTAGAGCTAGAAGGGCCAGCGTAGAGGAGAAAGTTGCCTTTCACATAGAAGACATAATTGTTGAAAAAACCGGGATAACCAGTGCAGTGGAAAGAAGAGCTGACATAGAGCTTGAAAGGCTGACGCGAGGCTAGTGTAGAAGTAGTGAGGGTTAGCCAGTGTTGTTACTAGATCAACAAGAATTCTACCTGGTGGAGTGATCTAAAACTCACTTAGATTTTCCACCAGTATTTTATCTATAAAGGATTGCTAGATGAGCATCCTAGATTTGTATTCAGATATTTCTCCTGCATAATAACTTCAGAATTGTTGCCCCGGTCTTCTCGTATTGGGTTTTTCTGGGGACTATTGTGTCCAAAAATAAGTGTGTCCTATGTATCTTGTTCTTTGCTTTGTTTTCTTTTTAATGAGATCAAACATTTAATTAGTGTAGGCTGCAGAAGTAATATACTTTAGTAAGAATAAATTGATAATGTATGTTAAAGTCAAGTAGGTGAAGTAGATTCAAATTTGTTGTAGTAGGGGTTCCTTGAGAATAGGAATTTTCACATGGTATCAAAGAATTGATTTTGAAACAAGAAGAGAAGATCCAGTGCAGAGAATTGAGCTAAAAAGCTGCACTTAGCAGCAATTCGAATCCCCTTGAATGGATTGTTGCAGTCCTTTCCAAGAAGCAGATTTGAGGAAATCTCTTTCTGAGTGAGACGACACAGAGGTACGATTTCTAGTTTGGGAGTCTGCAGAGGTAGGGGGAGTGACGCAGAGCCTTAGCACATTACTTGAAGGGTGTAGTTTCTATCAAGGAAGAAATCTGCTAGAAAAGAATGAAGACACGTAGAAGGGGAATTTTCTCCTCAGAGAACTTTTCGCTAGAAAGTTGGAATTTCTCACTTCCTAAGGAGCTGAGCAATGACTAGAGGAGTCAGTTTGATAGTGGGGTGAGATGGCATCACATGGGCTCAAAGATCAGGACATGTTGGATGGAGCTTCCAACTATGTCATATGGAAAACCAAAATCTTAGCTGTTCTGGAGGAATATGATCTTGAGGCCTATGCCAAAACTGTTGTACATGTTCCTACTGACAATGATCAAAAGAACAAGTACAGGGTCGGGTAGGGGAAGGAAAAGAGGCTCATTCTTGATGGAATTCGAGATCACATGGTCTCGCACTTGCAGGGAAAGGATACAACCTGGGAGATGTGGGAAGCCTTGTCATCTCTATATGAAGGCTCTTTCTAAAAACGAAAGATGTATTTAGAGAGAAGTTGGAGCGTACCTTGATGTAGAAAGGAGAAGGGGTGAACCTCTATTTGCAACATCTTCAGGACACTAGAGACCAACTTGTTGCAATGGGGTCCACTCCTCATCCAACAACGATGGTGAGGATATCCATGATTGGAGTTTTGGATGAATGGAAAGTTTTCATCCAAAGAATATTGGGAAGGGAAAAGCTACCTTCATGGGAGGAGATGTGGATGACTCTTCAACATGAGGCGTTAAGGAGGGACCTAGTGAAGGTCAACCTCAATGGAAACAGTGGGAGTGGCACAAAGATGAAAGAGGAGGAAAATGTAGCTCTAGCATCGAAGGGATAGTAGAAGCTAAAGCGGAAGAAGGACATTTCAAAGGTGAAATGTTTTAGATGTGGTGAGATGGGTCACTTTGCATATCAATGTCTTTTGAAGAAAAAGGATAAGGATGAGAAGCATGATCCAAAGGTTGTAGTTATGAAGATAGATGAGGAAGAGTATGCCATAAGTGCCCACACATCTCATGGAGGGAGATGGGGTGATATTGAGTTGTAGTCGGGAGGAGTACATGTGGCTAGGATCCTTGAGGAGTCCACCTCTTGGATCGATTCCTTGCTACGAGAGCCCAAGTTTCAGTAGTATCGAGATGGACTTAGTGTCAGATGATGCAGCGGATTGTTTTGAGGACAGATGCAATAGCTTGGGACTAGAGACTGATCAACACAGAGCAAGGTTGGAAGCAGTGCAGATGTAACAATGTAGAAGTCAACAACATTGTGGGAGATTCAGAGGGTCAGTAGCAGTTAGATTCCAACATTCATCGTATTATGCTAAAAATAATTAAGTTCAATTAATTTTGGATGTTTTTTCAGTTGCTTCTCTTAAGAACTCAGTTACAGTATGAGTGTAGTGTTAGCAGTGGTAGTGCTAGTAGCATAGAAGATGCAAAATTTGAGAGGGAGTTGTAGTAAAGATGTAGCAGTGGTAGTGGCGGTGTCATGGGCAGTAGTACAATAGCAACAACAACACAGTGTTGGTGGAAACAATAGTGCAGAAAGGAGGTGCTTCAGAAACATAATAGCATGCAGGTGAACATTGTTGCTAGAGCACCTTCCTCGCTAAGAGGGAGTGTTAGTTTTTGGTAGCATCGGAAGTGATCTAGCCTTGAAAATTGGTGGAGAGGCTAAGGCACATGAGTTCTAAAGAACTTAGAAATTGTTTGGTGAAATTCCACCTGGATTGTCTTTATTAAAATAATTAATATTTTTAATGAATTTCCTAAGTCTAAACTTAGGGAAATTAAAATATTAATGGGTATTAATCAAAATATGGGTGAAAATGATCTAGAAGGCAGATCAAGTCATGTTTTAATCTTAGCCATTTATTAGAGACTTAATCTCAATTGTTAAAGAATCAATAGGAAAAGTATAAAATGTAGGCTTGGGTTCATTTGGAAATACACAAAGAGAGAACGAATTGATCTAGAGTTTGACTTCTAGGGCTAGGAAGCTGAGAAATTCGAACTAGGTGATCATTCAACAACAAAAGGGAAGAGAGAATACAGGAGAATGACATTTAAGAGAATATGGAGAGAGAGGTAGAGAGAGCTTGTGGAGGTAGACTAGTAGCTGAGAGAGTTGACATTCGGCCATTCTGGGCCCACACAACCTTGACGCATAGCTAGAAGGGCTAGCGTAGAATAAAGTTTCCTGTCACGCGGAACTCAGAATTGCCGAGAACTACTGAAATAGCCAAGATAGATGACACAGAGGGAATAAGATCTGATATAGGGATGATGTAGAGACTAAAAGGCTGATGAAGGTGATAAGCACCAGTATTGCAGCAAGAATGTTGCAACTCCTGGGGCTACCAACCTTAATTTATCAACCCAGGGTTCGTACAAACTTGGAGGTGACAGTCCTGTATACAAAAGTAAATGCGATGGGTTCGACCTTTGTCACTACTAAGCTGGAGATAGACCACTAAGGTTTTTCAAAATACAATTCTATTGATCATAGGAAGTTTGATTACCAATGAGGAAAAGAGAAATCTACACTAACAAAAAGCTTGTCTACTGTAGTAAGGAAAAATATTGAAATCAAATGCTAAAACACACCATTTTTCTAACTAACTTGTAAGAGGGTTTTCTTCAAAAGAATGCTAAGTTAACATGTATGCAATACTACTATCCTAGGTATGCAAATTGAAACATCAAACATTCTGCTATTGTGCATGTAAATGAATAAAATAACTCTGTTTTTCTTTTTGTCTTTTTTTATGAGAAAGTGTGAAAGATAATCTCTTTTTTTGGTTATGTGGAAGGTGGCTTAAGGATGATGGTGAATGGTTAGAAGGAATTGGAGACAAGTAGGGGTCCTTTTCTGTCTTCCTAGAGGCTTTTTCCTTAATTCAGCCTCAAAACAGGCCACTACAAGTCAACCTGAATTCCTATAGGATCCCCTGTATTCCTACAAGATATAGCCGAGAGAAAAATGTTGGATGTTGAAGGTGATGGAAGGCTTAGGGAAGCTGGTTGGTGGATGGAACGAGGCAAGGGAGTTCCTAGGATCATTCAGAACTCAAAACCAAAGTGGGAGATGGCTGGATTTGCTCAACAAGCTTGGAGAAGTATTCTTGTGAAATGATGAGATTGGTCAGGGTTTTAGTGAAAGAAAGGAATGATCATGGATGGATGAAGTTGGGATGAGGTTTCTGATGATGAAATATCTATGTACCACTGAAACTCTTGCACTGCATCAACCATTGACATTTATCCATAAATGACCTAAACAAGAAGGATTTCAATTAACTAAGGAAAACAAAATTTCGTGAGCTAGCTGCCTATTTCATGCATGGGAAAATTTGTAGAATAATATGAAACATTGATGAGATATAATTTAATACTTAATATAGAAGAAATAATAACTAAATCCTATTCTTGAAAATTGATCAAATGCTGGCCTAAGTACAGAAAACCCTAAATTCCATGAGAAAATAGAATTCTATCTTTTTGGGGCTGTATAGGGGTTCTTTCCTCAAACCATGATCCTTGAACAAAGGACTGAGGCCAAATCCACCTAATGATAGCTTTTTTATTTTCCTTTATCTCCTCTAAGTTATTGCTAAAGTAAAGAACAAATGGAAGCAAACTAATCAAATCCACAACTACTTGCAATGAAATAATACTAAAGACAATTCAACTATGAAATCAACTAAACATACAAATACAAGAAGAGGAGACTTTTTTGCTAGGGTTGGGCCCTAACCCAAGAGCTTCAGCCCTTTGATTCAGCTTAGTGTTGGATCAAGGAAATGCTCATTCTCATTATCAAAACAGAAAATTACATAACAATGTCTTCCACAAGTCTTGAACTCGAAAATGACTAGTGTTTTTAAAACAAAAATTCAAATCCTAATGAGGCTCTAGGCATCCTTATTTATACAATTGAAGTCTCCAATGACTTCCTTAAATATAGGGAGGCTTGACTCCCAAACTCGAGATAAACTGACTCTTTAACTGTCACTTGCTCTACAACCTTTGGATCTCCATGACTTGGCTACTTGTAACTCCAAGCTAGTGTGATTGACGGGGGAATATTCAAACAAGTGAGGAGTAAATGAGGAGGATCTACCTCCTACAATCTCTCGTCCTTGCCTCCTTCAAGTTTCAGCCCTTAATTAGCCAAAATTTCCATGATTTTCTCTCAAAAACTTACAATCAATGCACATTAGTCCACTAGGCATAATATCTCACTTTGACTCATTTCATTAAGCAAAATACAATCGAAATATGTAATAAATTAAGAGAAGAGTTGATTTGAATAGGCTAGGAGGTGTATTAAGGTCCATATAGTTACCCAATGATGAGGCTCATCATCACCCCCCTATTGAAAATGTTTCTCATCCTCTGAGCAACTCAATCTATATCCATGTCTTTCATTGCTCTAGTGGCCTCCCTGACATTCCATGCTTCTGTTGTAGTTTCCTCTTCTTGTGCATAGAATCTTGCCTTCCTTTCTATCTCCTCCCACTACTTTCTTTCTTCCTCTTCCTTCCTTCCTTCCAACATTCCTAAGAGAAGTGGTGGATTAAGTCTCAAACTAATTCATATGACTTTGAGTCTTCAGAGAGCTTGCTTGTACATGGGTGTCCAATTCAGTGCTTCTCTCATTCATTGAGGAGAATGGTACTCTCTGATTTTCAAGCTGTAGGGAAAAGTGTGTTAGTAAATCATATATTACAGAGCAATGGAACACATAAAATATATTGCAGAAATATTAACAAAGAAAACACATCAAACAAGAGAGACATAGATATATGTGGTTCACCCAATTTGGGCTAGATCCATGGGAAACAACCAGTCCTTCCTTTTATATTATCCAACAAACTAAAGAGATAAAACCCACATTAGATCCACTGTAATTCCCTCTTCCCTCTCACACAATCTCCTCTCTCTTTCTCACTCCGAATACAGATCTACATAGACGCAATAAAATTCCCTCATATATAGCAAGGGGTTTCCTTATAGGGAAAAAAACCCTAAATTAAACATAACTTCTATCATTAGATCTCTGCCTAATGAACAACCCATGTTTACTACGAAATTACAACATTTTACAAGGCAATTTGACATCTATTTTTAGCTTTAGGGGCATTGCCCTCGATCCCCCACCAGGGTGGGGCTCCTAAAGATCGTTACTTCCCCCCCAGACCCCCTTTGCGGTGCAAATATTACATGTGTCAACACATTATGAACTGGGGTCCAGTGCGGTGATACCTTTGAATAAAGCAGATAATCAGGGTTTAAACCCAACAATCTCCCACTTGGAGACTGATTATAGCAACTCTACCACTGCTTCATTTGTTGGACAATGACTCCACTGTGGACCTAGTTGTTTCTCATCTTCTTCATCATACTTGAAGACCAATTGAAACTGAGCAGAGTCTCAGTTTCTCCCTGGTTACAATTTTTGTTAACATATATGCAGGATTCTGGCTAGTGTGTATCTTTTCCAGCTTCAGCTGTCCATCTTCCAACACTGACCGTATCAAATGGTACTTGAGATGCATATGTTTAGTCTTGGAATGAAATGTAGAGTTATTTGCAAGATGTACGGCACTCTAGCTATCATTGTATAACCTACCCAACTCCTGCTTCTTACCCAATTCATCCAGAAACCTTTGTAACCAAATCATTTCTTTACTAGACTCTCTAGCAACAACATACTCTCCTTCTGTTGTTGAGCGTGCAACAACACTTTGCAGTTTTGAAACCCAACAAACAGTTGTTCCACCTATAGTAAACACATACCTTGTTGTGCTCCTCCTATTATCTCTATCACCTGCCATATCTGCATCAACATATCCCTGTAGAGAAATGTTTGAACCAACAAAGCATAATGCTTGATTTGTGGTACCTCTCAAATACCCAAGAATCCACTTCACTGCCATCCAATGTTATTTTCCTGGATTGTTCATGTACCTGCTTACAACTCCCGCTGCATGTGCAATATCAAACCTTGTGCAAACCATTGCATACATTAAGTTTCCAACTGTTGATGCATATGGAACTTTAGACATATAAGCCATTTCTTCCTAAGTCTTGGGACACACCTCCTTAATTAGTTTGAAATGGCTAGCCAAAGGTATATTAACTTGTTTTGCATTTTCATATTAAATATTTTCAACACTTTTTCTATGTACTCACTTTGGGACAATGTTAATTTTCGATTCTTCCTATCTCTAGTTATTCTCATACCAAGGATTTGTTTTGCAGCACCCAAATCCTTCATTGCAAATGAGTTCTCCAATTTTCTTTTGAGCACATTTAATTCCTACATGTTAGAACTTGTAACATGCATGCCATCTACATACAATAACAATATAATATAACTACTATCCTTTTGCCTTTGGAGATAAACACAATGATCAATGTGACATCTAGTATAGCCTTGTTCAGACATAAACCTATCAAATTTTAGATACCACTACCTTGGAGCCTGTTTTAAGCCATACAAGCTCTTCTTCAACCTGCACACTAGTTTCTCCTTCCCTTTTACCTCATATCCTTTTGGATACTACATATATATCTCTTCCTCCAAATCCCCATGGAGAAAGGTTGTTTTTACATCTAACTGCTTAGGATGAAAATCTTCAGCTACTACTAGACTTAAAATAATTCTAATTGAAGATATTTTAATAACAGGAGAAAATATCTCATCAAAATCTATACCCTTTTTCTATGCAAACCCCTTCACCACAAGTCTAGCTTTATACCTTTTTCTACTTCCATATTCTTCCTTCAACCTGTAAACCCATTTATTCTACAATGTTGTTTTACCTGTAGGAAACATAACTAAGTCCCAAGTCTAGTTATCTGCTAAGGAGTCCATCTCTTCTTTCATGGTTTTCTCCCACTTCTTCCTGGTTTCTACCTGCACTACTTCTTCATAATATTCTAGTTCACCAGAATTAGTCAACAATACATAATATAACGAAGAAGATTATCATTCAGGGGCTATACTTATCCTGGTAGATATTCTAACACCACTTTTAGGTGTTTGATGTGCTGGTTGTTGTTGTGGTTGTTGATCATTATGATTTTCAAGCACCATCACTTTTTCTGTGATCTCATCAAGCATCGTGTATTCTTTGTTTTATTTTTTCTATTTCTTTTCCCACAACCGATCCTTATACAAAACCTTTTCATTGAATATGGCATCTCTGCTTCTAATTATTTTGTGTTTTTCATAATCATAAAAGCGATAACCAAAATCATTAACACCATATCCAATAAAGGTACATTTCTTTGATTTTTCCTCAAGCTTTGTTCTATTTTCCTTGTTAATGTGGACAAAGGCTTCACAACCAAAAGTATTTAAAAATGAGTAGTTTTCCTTTTTACTTGTCCATGCCTCCTCTGGAATACCACCATCCAAGGAACTTCAAGGTCCTTTGTTTATTAGATAAACAACAATATCTACAACATCTGCCCAAAATTGTAAAAGAAATCCTGCATGCAATCTCATGCACCTTGCACACTCCATGATTGTCATGTTCATCCTTTCTAACACACCATTTTCTTGTGGTGTTCCTGGAACTATCTTCTCTCTGCGAATTCCATTCTCTGAACAATACCTATAAAACTCTTTGTTGCAATATTCATCTTCGTTGTCTGATCTGGGACACTTCAACCTTTTTCCTGTCTCATTTTTAGCCAAAGCTTTCCATTTCTTGAAAGTATCTTATACATCAAATTTATTTCGAATACAGTAAATCCAGGTCGTTCTAGTTGCATCATCAATAAAAGTAACATAATAACGAGAGCCTCTGAGAGATGATACCTGAGCTGGCCCCCATACATCTGTATGCACAAGCTCTATTTTTTTGCTCTTCTTTTGTTTCCCAACTCTTAGGAATATGACTCTCTTTTGTTTTCTATAAACAAAATTCTCATAGAATTTTAAATCAACATACTGAATTTCTTGATTGAAGAATATGCATCCCGTTCTCACTCATGTGCCCAAGCCTATGATGCCACAATGCAATATCTTCTCCTACAGAGGTTAAATCATTAACAAAATTAGAAATGCCATTGCATAAATACAATGTACCAACCTTTTATCCTTTTGCTAATACCAGGGATCCTTTAGTGACCTTCTAGGTTTTATTTGTAAAAGTAGTCACACAGCCTTCACGTCCCAACTGCCTTGTTGAAATTAGATTTTTCTTCAGATCTGGAACATGCATTACCTCCTTCAATAGCCATTGATTTCCATTCCGTTGTTTTATGAAAACTATACCCATTCCAATGATTTTATAGGGTTTATCATCACCCAATCGAACCTGTCCAAAATATCCTTGAACATAATCATGAAAATTTTTCCTATCAGGTGTGGCATGGAATGCGGCCCCTGAATCTACCACCCAGGAATCAATACTATTTTCTAATGAAAGAATAAAACTATATTGCAACACATCACCTATCACATTTGCTTCATGATTGTTTTCTTGCTGCACATCTCCTTCTTTTCCCTTCCGAGACTTGCAGTCTTTATTCAGGTGTCTTTTCTTCCTTCATTTTGAGCACACTATCCTTGATTTGGAATTGGATATGCCTTTCCTTTACTTATTGTGATATCTTGGGCTTTTTCCTCTTTCCATTTTTCTTCCCCTTTTCAATCAAAGCACTACCCGATGTCTCACTGGAGATTTTTCGTTGCATTTCCTTGCTAAGGATTGCACCGGCAACATCATCAAAATTTAAAGTACTAGATCTAGAGGTGGAGTTACTAATGGCCATAACTAAATCATTCCAACTTTCTATCAATGAGCACAGAAATAATAGAGCCCTAACTTCATCATCAAAAGTTACCCCTACAGAACTTAACTGACTAGTAACTATATTAAATTCATTTAAATGATCAACAACAGATCCACCTTCTGACATCTTCATATTAAATAAAATCTTCATAAGAAATACCTTATTTGAGGTCGAGGATTTTTCATATAGTTTGTCCAATGTCGACATTAAACCCTATGTTGTCATTTCCTTTTAAATATTAAAGACTATCGATACTGCTAGGCACAACCGTATTATTCCAAGTGCCTTTCTGTCAAGAATATCCCATTCCATGTCTATCATACTTGTCAACTTCTTTGCCTTTCCACTCAATGGTTGGTACAAATCTTTCTGGTACAAATAATCTTCCATCTACATATTCCATAGCTAGTAGTTTTGGTCGTTAAATTTTTCGACCCCAAACCTACCATATTTTGCCATTGCTCCCACTCAAACCAGGAACCCTTCTCTCCTACAAGTTTATCAACCAAATAGACCTTTGGCTCTCATACTAGTTTTTAGTAAATTATATATTATAGATCAATAGAACACATAAAATATATTGCAATAATATAAGCACAGAAAACACATAAAACAAGAGAGACTTAGATATATGTGGTTCACCCAATTTTCCCTACGTCCATGGGAACAACCAGCCCTTCCTTTTATATTATCCAACAAACTGAAGAGATACAACATACAATAGATCCGTTGTAATTCCCTCTTCGCTCTCACACAATCTCCTCTCTTTTTCTCACTCCGAATATAGATCTACATAGATGCGATACAATTCCATCATATATAGTGGGGGGTTGCCTTCTAGGGAAAAAAAAACCCTAAATTAAACATAACTTCTACTATTAGATCTCCACCTAATGAACGGTCCAAATTGACTACGAAATTACAAAATTTTACAAGGTAATTTTACATCTATTTTTAGCTTCGGGGGTGCTGCCCCTGATCACTCGCCAGGGGGGGCTCCTAAAGATCGTTGTCACCCACCCTAGACCCTCCTTGGAGCGCAAATATTACGGGAGGCGTTTCCGCAACATTACGAACTGTGGTATAATGCGGTGATACCACTGAATAAAGAAGATAATCAGGCTCCACACCCAACAAAGTGTTCCATCTCCTTTGGCAAGCTTGCATGTTGTCATCCCCTAATAGCTTGAACATGTCCTCAAAGTGTGTGATTTCTTGCTCTTGGGTAGAAAGGTACCTTGGTGCAAGTTGAGGGTCATTTGCAATCAAGTTATGTGTGCTGATGATAGCCATTGGATTTGATTGCCCAACTCTTATCATGTAGGGTTATGTTGCTTCCCTTGCCATTACTTTCTGCATTTCTGCAGCCCTTGCTTCCTCATGATTCATCGATGATGCCCTAGCCATTAACTGTAAGTCCCCTAGTTTTGAATTAGGGTTGCGCACATTCAGATCCATCAAGGCTAAGTTATGTAGGTAGAACTCAAATGCTTTAGTCCTATCCTCCAATGCACTTTGATCACAAATATCAGTGAACTTTCTATAATCCTGGAAAGGCATAGTGCCTCTCTATGCTAAAGTCTTGATTTGGAACTACAACCACTATTCCTTAAGGTACAATGCATAGGACTTAGCTGTAATCTTGCATTGGATTGCCTCTAAGGATAGACTGGCCATGAATTCCAATTGATTCTCTCTCTCTCTCTTGTATCAGTCCTCTTAACCATGCATTTTCTACATCCAACCGAGCTTTCATCATTGCCTCTATGTCCCTCAGGCTGCTCAATTCTCTGCCATCTCTTTAACTTTTTCCTCCATGTGACCTATGTCCTCCACTCCTTTGGACTTGGAAATCTGCATCCATCTATGTGTTCTTGCCCTTTATTTCTCAAGCTCAAAGAATAAGGGGATGAAAAGTTAATATGGAATGACCCTACCCACTTCAATGAACCTGTAGTAGGAGTCAAAGTTAGGTTGAGACTAGGTTCCCTTAGCTCTAGATCCTCCTTTTTTGTTTCTTGCTAAATACTCCCTTCTTTGTCCAATTTCTGAGTTTCATGTCAGTTTAGCAGAGTTTCCTATAGGATTTCCTATGCTTCCTATAGGCCCTTCTGTTTATCATGTAGGAGGCCTTTTCCTTTGGATGAGGCAGATCTAGTGATAGGCATCCTAACATAAGTGATAGGAGACTTGGGAGAGGCTTGTCCTGATGATCCTTCCGCTTGAGTATTCATAAGAGGAGCTATCTTTTATTGCTATTTTAGTGAGTCTTCAATGGCAATAGGAACCTTGGTGGGAGTTTGAGGTTTTCCTTGCCTTATTCTTGTACTTTTTCTTATCCTAAAGTATAATGGAGTTTGTCTTTGTATCTTCCATTTTTGCTTAATAGGGGTACTAAGGGCAGTGAGGGAAGCTACTACCTCTTTCTCAGTGAGTTCTAGAGATACCCTGGGTGACTCCTCCCCTTATTTTCCTTGCATTGTAGACCTCTATTCTTCCTTGGCTTCTGTCTCCCCTTTTACATTCTCCTTCTCACTCTTGTCTTTCTCCTCTTGTTTTCCCTCTAGTTCCTCACTATGTTCATCAATTTCCTCCTTTGCATCCTCTTTTGTCTCTTCACCACTTTCCTTCTCCTTTTCTTCCTCTTCTTCCTCCTATATTTCCTCTTCATCCCTCTCTATTTCTTCCCAACCTCTATTTTTCCCTTTTAAAACTGCTCACTACCAATCTTGTATGTGTTGTTCTATATCCTATAGGATCTCTTGTAGGATCCTGTAGGATCTTGTAGGATTTCCTGTAGGATCCTGTATGTGCTCCGGTGTTGGAAAAAATAAATTATGTGTTTCCTGTAGAGTGCTTTAAGGCCAAGAGAAACTTTTCTAGTGTGTAGCCTTGAGAATGCGAATGCCTCTATGCATGGGGATCACCGTTTATTTCCTCATATGGGTGATTTGAGTGAGGTGGTGTGTTGGCAGCCGAGGTATGAGTATCCATTTTTGGACTGTTGGTCCCACTACCACATCATCATTCTCCTTAGCTTGTAATCAAATCCCACTTCAGGCATTTGTAGCTTAACCACTTTCGCCCTCATCTCTCCTTTCCTCTTTCCACCATGATTCATCCAATAAAGCCAACCCCTACAGGAGTGATCATGGTGGAAAGAGGAATCGTGATGAGATGGTGAAGTAGAAATTTATATTTTTGACATGAGAAGGTCATCCCCTTGCTTTAGGGTTACCTTCTTTGGGATTCCCAAGCCACTGTAATTCCTACAGGATCATCTTGTAGGTTTTCAGGGAATTCTATAGGTTTATAGGAAATTTAGAACCTTTGAAAACTGAGCTAAATGAGTATAAAAATGGAGGGAATGATGGAATGATGAAGGATAATGAATGGAGAAATAAAAACATGAACTAGATATGTCCCTTTTTATCCTCGCTAGTTGCTTTGATCGTCTTCCTACTAACCTGTAAACAATATATTCATAGTTTCTCTTTTCTCTTTTCTCTTTTTATTTTTTTCTTCTTGAAAGCAACTAGTTTGCCTCCAAGAGGTTTTCATCCTAGCTGCTTGCCTTCGGCGCCTCAAAAGAGGTTTTCACCCAGACATTTTTTTATTTTTTAATTTTTTTTTACACCATTGGGATACCTCGAGAGGTTTTCAACCCAACAGTGCGACTAAGGTGCCTCATGGAGGTTTTTTATTTCTTTTTATTTTTTTTCTTTTTCAGTGACTTGATGAGGTAGAAGCTAAGACTTGCTCCACCACCATCATTATCTTGCTGATGCCATCAATGAATTCTTGCTTTGACAATGACTTCTTATAAACCTTCAATATTTGCACATTAACAAGTAAAGGAATAGCCTGCACATCAATGGTTCTAATCTGCACTGAACCATTATCATGACATTTCTCTATGACATAAGGCCCTAACCGTCTAGTCCTTAAATTTCCTTTAAAATATTTGTATCTAGAATCATATAACAAAGCCCAATCACCTTCTTGAAATTTCTTGTCCTTGATGTTCTTGTCATGCCAGATCTTCCTCTAAATTTGAGTAACCTTTGTGTGTAGGAGGGCCTGCATTCTAAACTCATCTAAATCATTCAGTTGGAGCAATCTCTCTTTTTGTGCATTGCTAAGATCTATATCTAGTTGAGCTTCCATCCTCAATGTATTGTACTCAAATTCAATGGACAACAGAGCCTTCTTCCCATAGACCAACTCATAGGGAGTGAATCTAGTGGTGGTATTCTAGGTGGTATTGTAGGCCCAAGTGGCACCAACCAGTCTATCTACCCAATCTTTTCTGCTGCTGCTAACTGCTTTGGTTAGAATTCCCTCCAGCGCTTTGTTGGTCCACTTTCCCGTTATCTTGTGGGTGATAGGGAGTGGAGGTTCTATGCTTGATCTTGTGCTGGCTTAACAAGTCTTCAATCATGTTAGATGTAAAGTGGTTTCCTTGATTAGTGACCAGTTCTCTAGGGTACCCAAACTTATAAAATCATTTTCCCTTAAGAACTCAACCACCTTCTCCTATGTTGTTTCCTTGATTGCCTTGGTTTCAGCCCACTTGATCAAATAGTCAGTGCACACAATGATGTACTTATTTTTCTTCGATGTAGGGTCAATAGGCCCAATGAAATCCATGCCCCACTTGTCAAATGGCATGAAAGTCACTTGAGGTTGCAGAGGCATTTCATCCCTTGGAGTAGGCTTTCCCATCCTTTGGCACTGATCACACTGACTAGTATACCTTCTCACATCCAGATGAAGAGTTGGCCAATAATATCCAACTTGTAACACCTTGAATGCTATCCTCTTGGCTGCAAGATGACCTCCACAAGGCCCATCATAACAGGTCATAATGATGTCAAAAAATTCCTCCTCTCTAACACGTCTTCTCAGAATTTGATCTGGGCCTAGTTTGAAGAGGTTGCCCCCAATCCAAGTGAATGCAATGTTCTTCCTCACAACCTTACTTTGTCTTTGGAGGACAAACTCGGTGGGAATTGTGCAAACACCAAATAGTTTTCTATGTCAGCAAACAATGGAGAGGGAACTGAAATGGAAAATAAGTGTTCATCTAGTAATTGATCATCAACCATTCCTTCCTCCCCTGCAGGAAAAGTTAATCTCGACAAAAAATCTACAATACAATTCTCCTTGTTAGGCTTATCAACAATAGTTAGATCAAACTTCTCTAATAAAAGTAACCATGTAATAATTCGGGAATTCACATCAGGTTTATTCATCAAGTATTTAATTGCAGCATGGTTAGTATGTACAAAGGTTTGGTAACCTATAATGTAATTCCTAAACTTATTTCAATGAATGTACAACAACTAGGAGCTCATTTTCAGTCATTGTGTAGTTCAGTTCGGCCTTTGATAAATTCTTACTGATGAAGTAAATGGCATAAGGTAACTTGTCATCTATCTAGCCTAGAGCTACTGCTATGGCTTTGTGTGAGGCATCAACAAAAGAAAGGGCCCAATTTGGACCTCAGAGAATAGGTGCAGTGGTTAACTTGTCCTTCAGGGTATCCAAGGCCTCTTGACAACTTTTTGACCATACAAATTCAGTCTTTGGCTAGCAACTCAAATAAAGGAGAAGCTAACTTGCTGAAGTATTTTGTAAACCTTCGATAGTATCTAGCTAAAGCTAGAAAACTTCTGACATCTCTTTGTTTTTGTGGAGGTGGGACCCTCTTGATGGTGGCTATTTTGTTTGGGTCCACCTGCAGTGCTGGGATATTGAATGAACTAGAAAAATCCCTGCAGTCATCAAGAATTCACATTTTTTTAGACTAAGGGACAAGTTCATTTCAATGCATTTGTTCAACACCTTACCTAAGTTTGAAAAAGCCTCTTGGAAATCACACCTATAGGGTGTAAAATCATCCATATAAATTTCTATTGCATCATGGACTAGCTTGGAAAATATACTCAGGAATGCTCTCTGCAAAGTGGGAGGAGCATTGCATAGGCCAAAAGAAAGGACCCTTTAGGCGAAAGTACCCCAAGGACAAGTGAAGGTGGTTTTATCTTGGTTTTCTTGGCTGATCTGGATTTGATTGTACTCGTTGAACCCATCTAGGAAAGAGAAAAACTTTCTCCTTGCCAGGTCATCTAGCACTTGGTCAATGAAAGGTAGAGGGAAATATTCCTTCTTTGTGGCTTTGTTTAACTCTCTGTAATCGACACAAATCCTCCACTTCCCATTTTTCTTTAGAACCAACACCAAAGGAGAGACCCACTCACTATCTGAGATAGGTGTAAATGAATCTTGCATTTAGCAGCTTTTACAGTTCTTCTTTGATTATATCCTTGAGAGCCGAATTCATTCTCCTTTGGGGTTGTTAGACTAGTTTGCAACCTTCTTTGATATAAATATGGTGAGTACACACTGAGGGGTGTACTCCCTTCATTTCCTTGTAACTCCAAGAAAATGCATCTAGATGTTCCTTTATCAGGTTGCACAACTTTTATTCTTAGTGTACGGAAAGAGATGGGTTGATTTTCAAAGTTCTCTCAGGGCTAAATTCTATGGTTTTGACATGGTTAGGGTTTGAACAAGCTACGAATAGATCGATCTGATGGTTGTTCTGGGTATCCTTTACTACTTCATCTAAGGACAAGGTGCTGGGAGTTGGACTTTGGAGTACGTGTTCAATCAAATCATCTTCATCTCATTGTCCTCCTCCCATGGTTGTTTCTAAGGTATAGATTTGGGCTGAATAAACTTCATCTTCTTCCTCCTCTTCCAACCATAAAGGTAATTCATGTTCTAGAGATGGCTAAGAAAGAGGGTACAAGACTAACTGCTTCGACATATGCCCTTTTTTTATAGTCATATTTCCAGCCTTGCAGCTAATGTAGGCATCGAGAGTGGCTAATGAGGGCCTCCCAAGGATGTGAGGGTAACCATTAAGCTTGGCCTTAGGTTGGAGAACTAGAAAGTCTATAGGGTACTCCCAAGAGTCAATGGAGGCCATCACATCCTCCACAATCTCCTCATGGATCATTGTGGAATGGTCTGCAAGTTGCAAGACTGTTGTGTTCTTTCTCAATGAACCTTGGAGATTGAGCTTGATCATGGTGTCCTTAGTCATCACATTAATGGAAGCCCTAATATCAATCAAAGTGTGTGGGAAAATGGTGCCATTGATGTGTACATCTACTACAGGTCTTCTAGGGTTCAAATACTTTGGAAAAATTACTTGCCCCCACATTAATTCGGACAATTGTCCAATGACATTAATGGTAGCGGTGTCTCTTTTTTGCCTCCCTCGATGTTTGAAGCACTTCTGCTTAATCAAATTTCTGTAAATAGGCACATCCTTTATGGCTTGGAGAAGTGGAATTTTGACACATAATTTTTCAATTCTCCCAGAAGTTCATTCTCTTCTAGGATAGGTTGGATTGGATGGGTTAATATCTTAGGAAAGGGTGGTGGATTTACTTTAGGCATGCTTTCATCCCTTTCCTTTTCAGTCTCCCTAGGTGGAGGTGGAGGTTGGTTGTTTGGGAGTACTCTCCTAGATCTCAGGTTGATTTCCTGAATCTCCATAGCATAAGCAAGATCGGATGTCTCTCCACTATATACTTACTATGCATGTCTATTGTTCAGGTTTAGATTTGGTTGATCAGGCATCTGGGGTTGTTTAGGTGGAGAAGGGTATAAAATTTGTGGTTAAGTAGGTGGTGAAGGCAATAAAGTTGGAGAATTGTTGTATGGGGGCCTCCACCCCTATGGAGGTGCATTACATTGAGGCTGTGGTGGAGCATATGGCTGAAATGATTGGCTGGTCATTTGAGAATGGTCCTTGTTAGTGTTGGTATATTCATCCCTCTGTCAGTGATCAAATTCTCTTGTTGCATTGCATATTAGGTGTCTCACTCAGTCAGTTGCATTCCATTAGGATCATGGATCATTTGACGATAGTGGCTTGTTGTACGTTTTCCCTCACGCCCTTTACCTGCTGGTCCATTTGCATTCATCTATATCATCTGTAGTCATTTTTTGTCTTTAAATCTGCAAGAGTCATTTTTAGGGTTTTAGTCTCACTAGGTCTAGGGTTTTGTCAAAAAGGTCTTCAAAATGTTTAATAACGGTCATTAGGTGCATGAGAAGGTTGAATAAAGTTCCAGTACCAATAAATTCCATAATCACATGCTCAAAGATTTATTTTAGTATTCTGTGTTTTCATGTATAAGATTTGATGTAATTTCAATTTTTCATATGTAACAGCTTCAATGGCAACCCTGGTCACCTTGCCAAGCTTTAGCATCTCCATCACTTGCAAGGCAAACAAAAAGTTAAGTCATTTAGTTCATCAAAGGCAAAATAAAGCAAAACTGCCTAAAAACAGAGTTTGAAAAGCAAATGTCAAATGTAATCATTACAAAAGTGGGTTTTATGAGTGAAAAATTAAAGTCTTTTCTATATAAGCCATTTCTTGTGTTTAAAAAACTCATTTGCATCCAAAAGAGCAAGAGAAACTTAGAGAAAAGTTGTGGAAGGAAAATCGCAGAAAAAAGTTCAATTTTTAGGGGCGCGGCGCATTGGGTCACTGGTGCGGCACATTGGGCCACCCTCCATAGTGCATAAAATACATTGGTGCAACGTATAGAGCAAGCGCGACACGTTGGGTTTGTGGCACGATGCATAGAGCTACAAGTTTAATTTCACCCACGAAATCATCCAATTGCTAAATTTGCTTGGTCACCACCTATCCAAAGTAAGTCAAACAATCTTCCAATGCCAATGAATGTGTGTCTTTAGATGTTTATGATGATTTAGTGAGAAAATTTTCAAACCCTAGCTCCTTGCAATTTTTACTCAAAAAGCAATTGCTAGGTTTTGTGGTTGTCTTTTTGCTGCCAAGTCCACTCCATCACTCCCTCACCCTTTGATTACCTGATTTGTTTTCTAGTTTCATCAACTCATTCCACTATCCCCATATCCCTAAAATCATTCACCCCCTATCCCCAATTCCCACTATCCCAAACCCTAGTTACAAATTCCTAAACCCTAATTGCTATCCCAAAGTCTAACTACTGTCCCTAAAACCCTTCTATTCCATAAAACCATTCCCTAAATCTAGTCAAGCAACATTCCCAAAACCCCTCTTACCCTCTCCCTTCAAAGTCCTTCATACATTTTCATACATTTGGTAGCAAAAAATCAAAGACACCTAAAATCTCTTCATACTTATCTAAGACAACTCAAACATTTGGCAAACATGGAATCTAATCCTTCTTATGACCGAGATGAAGAGACACACAGTGACTCTCCTAGTGAAATGCATGCACCAAGGAGACGTCATAAGGGTGGTAAACATATACGAGAGGAACCTACTTCACTTGCCGAGCAATAAGCCTTCCCTCTTGTTGTCACGTGCTTTCAACACCAATCCTGTTATCAGTTCTGTGAAATGGTCGAGAGAGTCCAGTACCATCATGAGTTGGCTAGGTTGTTTGTGTTTCATCTATGTAATGGCCAAGTCACTCTAGCAGGTGTGAAATTCACCTTAACACCAGAGTCTATTTCTCTAGCAACTGGCATTCCAAATGTCGGAAAGCAATGGAATAAAATGCAGCAAATTGACAGGGAACATTATGAGCCATACATCAAGGCTGGTTATCAGAGACATCTCATCAGAGTTTTTCCTTTCCGGTACCTGAAAGACTCATATGCTCCCTTGATGAAACTCATTATTAAGTATTTCAGCTGTGAGGGTTGGTTTTCTCACCTATATGCCTATCATATCAGATTGTTGATGCAATTTACTAGGGTGAGAATGATGAATCTCCCCTACTTCATGTGCCAAAATATTGAGAAGATGACCACCCTAGTGCAAAGGAAGACTCCTCAGCAGCAGTATAACAACATATACCATTTTGTACTAATCAAGATTATGGTCATGCATCAGCTTGGTTTGCAGAACATCTCATGGGAGGATTTCATTTTTGATTAGGTCTTCATAGCTCCTCAAGTACCTCCAGAAACGTTTCATGAGACAGGTGGACCTTCACATCAACAGGAGAGTCATGAGACATAGACCGCTAGTGTGGCGGTGTTTGTCACCTATCAAAAGGGCACTAGAAGGTTGTTTGCAGTAGCAAAGCGAGTATTATCTCCACGTGGGGTGGAAGGGGTCTCGCTTCCTCCATCAGCAGAGCAGGTTCAGGACAAGGGAAAGTGACCATTACATGATGAGGGGCCTTCAAGAGAGCAAGAGACATATTTCATTCTCATTCAGGATGATGACACTGATTTGGGCCCACAAAGCTCAAAGCTCAAGGAGATCATCCAGGGGAAATAGGTGGACATCAATGATTTGTCCCTCAACCTAGAAAGAGTTAAGTGGATAATCAAATACCTAGAGTAAAGAAACAAGTAGCTAGAGTATCAGCAAACCATTATGGAGCTACAAAACATATGAGAAAACCGCCAAACTGCCAAGAGGAGGAAAGTGAAGCTGACACCACTTGAGCAAGAAATCAATGCTGATCGAGAATATTGGCTTGAGAGAGTGAATATCCAGTTAGAAAAGTTTCTAGAGAAGGCCAACACGGAGAAAACAATGTTGAGGCACATGGCCTACCATTACTTGGCGAGAAACAAAAGTTGGAAAGCAAGAATCGGGAACTTGAAGGCCAAGTTGAAGAAGGCATTGAGGAAGTGAAAAGAGCAAGATAGACTTCAGATCTTGGCTGAGGCTTCCTTGGCCCAACATAGCACTTAATGGAGAACACTCAACCCAAATTTCAAAAAATTTGGGACACTTTTTGCAACTTTGGAATTTTTGGGCCAAAACACAGGTTTTTCTGCCCAATGCACTACCCACTTGGCGTTAGCTTTTGATGGAGGCCTCCTTTTGAGGAAAACTCAACATTTTTGGATTTTTCATGGAAAAATATGCATTCTCACCAATGGCCAAGAAAGTTTGATAGGTTTTGAGCCCCCAAAATGGTAAAAAACACCCTAGGAATGACCTTTCTGCCCCTTTTTGGACATACATGAAGTAGTGTTGGGAGAACTCAATTTTGGAGGGGAAAATGGAGGCTAAAATAAAAAATTCCACTTGTTCTGGAAAGTAGATAGGTAGACCTTTCCAACAAGCACACTTGGAGCAAATTTTAACACCAGGAAGGCCTCCAAAGGTAGCTACAAAAAGGCACTACACATAGGGAAATCAGCGTGACGCATTGGGGAAATTTTTCTCAGTTTGACCAAAAATACTCTGTTTCCTCCTAGTTTCTTGACAGTTTGAATTTTCTCCTTATTAATTTCAAAATCATGATGTAATTTAATCTAAGTTGATGGATCTTGTTGTAATTATGCTAAATTTTCACTCATAGAGGTAGATTCATCCATCAAAATGTAGTTTACAACTGAATGAATCAGTTCCCTAGTTTTTGAGGCAAGTTTTTCCATTGCCTAATTTTTAGTTCTCAGTTTAGAATTTGTTGGAACAACTCCTAAACTCATGAGCTCGAACCCTAGAGGCTAGGATAAGTTGTTGTTTTCCTATATCTTGTGATTTTTCAGTCATTAGCAAAGGTTTGACTTTTGAGAAAGCTTGGAGCTTCATTGTATACATTTTTCAACAGTTTTGGCTAAGGAATAGACTAGGGTTTGCAGCACTCTATGGAATTCATGTGGAATTTTGCTTTGATATTGTGTTTCCTTCTGTAAATGTGAGTTTAAATGTGTTTTATGTATGTCATTCTCTCTCTTGTTTCATCTTAACTAAAACAAACAAGGATAAAGGTAGAATCCATTGAAATTGCAGTGCTCTACCTAGGGTTTTCTTAGTTATTTATGTTTTCAGCTATTTGAAGAGGATCCCTGAGGTTTTCTTTGCCTATTCAACTCCTCATCTGTCTAAAGCTCTCCATTTCATTCAATTTGAAGTATCAAATCATTTTCCTACCTTGCCCCATTGAGATCTCTGCAAAACGAAGCCTCATTCCCCAGACCCAAAATCTGCCTTTCCATTTGAGCTAACAAAACATCATCAAAATTAATCAAACTATTTTGCACAAATACCTAGCCTAAAATCAATCTTCACATAATTCATATCAAGCCTCATTGATCATCTTTGCTGAGATTGACAGGAGAGAGCCCTCTCCCGACCTGGTAGGGCTAGCTACCAGGTTAAGCTTGGTTTGATGTTACCCTAGATCCTACCTTTCTCAGCCTGAGGTAGATTTAGGCACTAGTAGTCCCAAGGCACAAAGGACCAAGGAAGATGGGTAGACCAAGAAGGATGAGTGGGGGGGCCCATGAGGGAATGGATGTGGTCTGGTTAGGGTTGTAATAGGCATGGGATGACCCTTGCATGCCCTACTAGTATGGACGAGGCCCATGATGTCTCCTTTGATTTATATAGCAGAGTTGTTCAGCCACCCCTTTAGTCCCATGATACACATATTTTAGTCCATTTAGAAAAGGGCACTTATCTATGGAGTTTTTTTCTTCATAGACCATCAGACTTCAATAAGAATCAATGGACATTCATTCCTAGGGTGCCTCCTTGCGCATCTAGGGAAGAAAATGGCTAAGGCTCTCTCTGCCTCCTCCTATTTTCTCTTGATGTGCATAATTTCCATATGTATGGAAAGGGTTTGCATAATCTCACTCTTGAAATCTTCCAACATATTTCCAATTTCACCCTTCATGAATGTAGTGGAAGAGGATGGACTTACCATAGGTTAAATACCCCTACCCTTTTTCCTAGATGCCCTAGAATGGTTTCTAAAGATGGTCTTGATATCTTCATAGGGTAGTTGGTAGATGTCCCCTCTTGCTAGCAGGTTTAGGATATCCAGAAGATCTTCCCTTACCCCTCTAATGAATTAGGATCAAGTGTACACCTGACCCTTTTGTAGCTAAGCTAGAATCTTTCTTCATAATCCTCTAGGGATTCATCATGCCCTAAGGTCATCCTAAAATTTCCTCTTTAGTGTCCTTGGACCTACAGTAATCTTGATACTTGTTGTTGAAGGCTTGTTGCATCTGAGCCTAAGTTTTGAAGCTATCCCCAGGTAATCCCATGAACCAGCGCAAAGCTACATCCTTGAGAGTGGATGGGAATAGTTTCAACTTCTGCTCATCTTTGGTGTAATCATAGGTTCTGCATATGACAACAAACTCAAACAAGAAAGTGTTTAGATCTTCTGAGGTCAGGCCATGGAAATGGGGAAGAGAAGAGGGGCTTATATTATTCATCTTGGTATCTCCATTATTTTATCTGATGGAAAAGGCACCCTCAAGTCTTTCTCTATTTCCTCTGTCATTTCTATTTTCAGCCATTGGGTTAGTTGGAATGGGTTCTTATTCTTCTTCTCCCCCTATAGGATCTTCAAATATCTCTGTTTGTTCACCTAAGGGTTCCTCCAATTCACAGCGACCAAAGAAGAGGGAAGGTTGGCTGTTTGAAGTAGTGGGGGTATTTGGTAGAAATTTCCCTAAGTTATCCCTATTCATACGAGGCATGAAAGAGGTGTTTTTGTTTTGTTTTGTTTTTTTTTCAAGCTTTGAAAATAATTGCAGAATTAAAATCACAAACTGAATGAAAAATAACTGCTTCAATGAAATCTCACTTGCAGAATGGAAAAGAAAGAAAACTAAATTACTTTTGCAGAAATGAAGCTAATAGCAGAATGTTAGAGGCAAGAAATAGAAGAAAGAAAGTAGTAATAACATATTACTCATACACCTCCCCAGAAATGGCACCAAAAATTGATGAGCACCAGTATTGCAGCAAGAATGCTGCAACTCCTAGGGCTACCAACTTTACTTTATCAACTCGGGGTTCGTACAAACTTGGAGGTGGCAGTGTTATATACAGAAGTAAATGTGATGGGTCTGCTCTTTGTCACTATTAACTTGACAATAGACCACTAAGGTTTTTCAAACTAGACTTCTATTGATTCAGAAGAAGTTTGATTACCAATGAGGAAAAGAGAAATATACACTAAGAGAAAGCTTGTCTACTACAGTAAGGAAAAACACTGAAATCAAATGCTAAAATACACCATTTTTCTAACTAACTTCTAAGATGATTTGCTTCAAAAGAATGCTAAGCTAGCATTTATGCAATCCTATTCTCCTAGGTATCCAAATTGAGACATCAAACATTCTACTGTTGTGCATGTAATTGAATAAAATAACTCTGTTTTTTTTTGTCTTTTTTATGAGAAAGTGTGAAAGCTAATCTCTTTTTTTGGTGATGTGTCAGGGGGCTTAAGGATGATGGTGAATGGTCAGAAGGCTTGGGAGACAAGTAGGGGTCCTTTTCTAGCTTCCTAGAGGAGTTTTCCTAATGTGTTATACGGGATGTCTTGAATTCCTCCAAGATCCCCTGAATTCCTATAGTATACAACCGAGAGAAAAAGGAGGGATGTTGAAGGTGATGGAAGGTTTAGGGAAGGTGGTTGGTGGATGGAATGAGGTAAGGGGGTGCCTAAGACCACTTCAGATCTCAAAACTAGAGTTGGGAGATGGCTAGATTTTCTCAACAAGATTGGAGAAGTATTCTTGTGTGTAGGAATTTACAGGGTAAGTTCCTCAGACAGAACGCCAAAGGACACTGCTCACAAACAGATCAAAGATCAATACACCAATATTTTTGACATGGTTAAAACCCTAAAATTCTCAACGAATTATGATCCTGACACCTTTGCAGAAGCTTCAGGCCATTCAGATTGGGATGCAGCTATGAATGAAGAATATCGTTCATTATTGGCAAACGATACATGGGATCTTTTCCTCTACCAAAGGGACGCAAACTTGTTAGATGTAAATGGGTTTACAGAACCAAGTATGGACCAGATGGGAAAGTTGATAAACATAAGGCTCGTCTTGTTGCTAAGGGTTTTTCACAAGTTGAAGGCATTGACTACACTGAAACCTTCTCCCCTATTGCCAAAATGAACTCTATCCGCCTTGTTCTTTCCCTTTCTGCCTCTTTAAAATGGGAATTCCATCAGATGGATGTTAAATCTGCCTTCTTGCATGGGGACTTGCATGAAGAAATTTATATGGAACAACCTATTGGGTTTATACAAACAAACTCCAGTCTTGTATGTCGGCTTAAGAAATCCCTTTATGGTCTCAAGCAAGCTCCTCAGGCTTGGTATGCCAAAATGGATAGCTTTCTTTTAGAATTTGGCTTTTCTAGGTGTCATATGACAAAACTGTCTACACCAAGAAAGTGGGCAAGTCTATTATTATTCTTGTTCTTTATGTTTCTGATCTTATCCTCACTGGTAGTGATCCCAACCTTATCAACCATGTGAAGTCCAACCTTCAAAAGAAGTTTGAAATGACAGACTTAGGAAACTTACATTATTTTCTCGGTCTTTAAGTCTTGCAATCCAAGGAAGGTATTTCCCTCTCCCAATCCAAGTATGGCTATGATCTTCTACGCTATTTTCACATGGACGATTGTAAGCCAGCTCCTTCTCCCTTTCAGTCTGGAGCCAAACTTTCAGTCACTTGTACTTCCCCAGAAGTTGATGCTACCTTATACCGTCAACTTGTAGGGAAAATTTTGTATCTAACCCATACAAGTCCTGACCTTTCATTTGTTGTTGGGCTTGTTTCTTGGTTTATGCAAACCCCACGTGAAAGTCATTGGAAAGCAACCAAAAGAATACTTCGTTATGTTTGAGGTACAATTTAGTTTGGCATTCATTACAGTGCAGAAGCATCTCCTCTATTGGTTGGTTTCACTGATTCCGATTGGGCTGGTGACCCTGATGATCAGAAGTCTACTGCCGGTTATGTGTTCACTCTTGGTTC
>APFE030093931.1:1821-34733 GCA_000404065.3 Pinus taeda | reverse complement strand
AAATCATTCAACTAAAACCTCTAAGAGTCTACATGCAATGCATACACATGGCAAAAGCATCTTGAGGCTTTTTCCCTGTTCTAAAATAGAAAAGCCTTCCTTATCCACATCTATTGCTTTTATGCCTAAAACACTCATTAAAATTAAAAATAACAAAATATTTAAAATAATCACACCCCTTCTTTATTTGATATTTACAAATGAAAACGGGCTTGATGCTCCTGCATCATACACCCAACCTTAAAATTAATCATGATCCCCTGATCATGTGTTGAAACCTGTGTATGCCTGGATCCCACACCTTATGCTGCAAGTTTCCATTTGCCGCTGCTTTTGTCTGTTCTTCTTCTCCAGGTCTCCACACTTTATGTTGCTTCGCTCCACTAGCTGCACTTTCACAATCTTCTGTCGTCTTTCTTTTACTGCTGCCTTTGTTGCTTCTCTTCCTTGCTGATGTCTTCCTTTGAGACCCTTTCAACATGATTCTTCTGATTAAATCAATTTCTTTGTCTAATAAGTCTTCATACTGCTGACTTCTTGCCTCTATGCTTGTTTCTGTTCTGACTTCCACCCAATCATCCATGCCCTCTTGTCCTCTGGAACAGAAAACCTCTTCTCCCTTCATTTGATTGATTGACTGAGTCAAATATTCACAAGTACCTGCAACAATACCTGCATTCACAAAACACTTGTTAAAATAAAAGTCATAAGGCATCAGTGCCTTACTTTCCTCTGCCAGCATTTCAGTATACTGATCCCAATCATTCTTGAGATTATCACTCAATCTGTCATCAACATCATCTTCTCCGAGAATGCATGTGTATTTTGGTTCATAAACCTCTTTATCTTCACTCATCTCTGCCTTTATATTCTGAATTCTTATCCTTTGTACTTCTAGTCTCTTCTCTAGAACATTTAACTCCTCCCATAAACCTGTCATCTCCTTTGAGAAGATTTCTGTGCAATCTTCAATACTTTCACAATCCAAGCTTCCTGCTGTTACCATCTCATCACCTGCATGTAAACTCTCAGTTTGCACAAAATGTTCAACAATATCAACTGTTACTTCCCTTATCCACGCTTCAGACTGATTCACTTCTTCCGCATCCACAAGAACTTCCTCTTGTGCTGTAACAATTTCATAAGATGGCACATCCTCCTCAACACCTGCAAACATACACAATTCATCAGCTTTAAAACCACAAGACTTTTTAGTCTTGACTGCTTTCTTGAGCACTTTCCTTTTAACATATCTGCATGTGGGATTTTCAAACTCCAACTCTGGCGCAAGAACTCTAAGTCTTTTTTTCAACAAGGCAATGAGAATTTGCCTCAACCTCCTCTGCAATTGTCGCCAAATCACTCTCTTTCCCTTGAGTGGAAAGAGCCATTTTCCTTTCTGCTTTTCCTGGTCTTGCAGCCGTTTTTCCAGTACCTGTAATTGTGCCTTTATTTCTGCAATCTCTCTTTCTCGAACTCCTCCAGTGACCTCATCTCTGTGGCATTTCTCTGAACCTCTTCCTCTGTCTCCTTTATGACTTTTAGTAGCCTTCTCCATCGCCATAAGTTCTTCAGCTATGTGTTGCATGAAGCCTCTGCCACAACAAGCTCTCTTGCTGCCACTTACCTTACCAATCCTTCCCTCCGGATCTGGCCTTTTGGTAATCATTGGTTCTCTGCTCGAACCTTTTGAGCATCCTCCACTGCTCATGTAGGCTTCTGCCATCTGCAACTTTACTCAACCTCTGTTGAATCTTCAGGTTCTGCCACATTCACTTTTCCTTCTTCCCGCTGAGATTTCTTCACTCTTCCTGTAAATCAATACTCATCAGTCCCAAAAATCATCACATGCAATTAACAAAAAAATACTTGAACCGTCAAAGGAAACTGTCCCCGCTCTGATACCACTTGATGCTAGCTGGCCTGCAATACCTATCACCTGATGCAAGCCAAGCCTGCAATACCCAGGATCTCTTCACTTGCAAAATACATCTCAGTTAAATAACCCCAATGGCCAATTCAATTCAAATAATTCACATGCATTCATCCTTCCAGCTATACAACTTTCACAATCATCCAATATATATATATTATATATATATATATATATATATATATATATATAATATGATTTAAAAACAAAACAAATTACTTACAAACTGTGTGGCCAGATAATTAGAATTGATGGCCCTTTACAAACTGCCCGGGCTCCAAACCAGTAAAACCTCTCCAACACTCTACTCTCTATCTCTCATGATCCCCAATGTCCTTGAGGCTACATTATTTATAAAACTTAACATGATAAAAAAAAAAAAATCCTAAAATCACTCAACTAAAAGCTCTAAGAGTCTACATGCAATGCATACACATGGCAAAAGCATCTTGAGGCTTTTTCCCATCTTTTTCCCTGTTCTAAAATAGAAAAGCCTTCCTTATCCACATCTATTGCTTTTATGCCTAAAACACTCCTTATTAAAATTAAAAATAACAAAATATTTAAAATAATCACATCCCTTCTTTATTTGATATTTACAAATGAAAACGGGCTTGATGCTCCTGCATCAGGAGGTGGGTCCATTGTCCCACAAACAAGGAGGCCTCATACACCAATTTAGTGTGTCGCGTGGCTGTGATTATATATATATATATATTAGTATATATATATATTAAAAATTAAAAAAGGGATGAATAACACATCTTTATTTTATTATTCTTATAAGTAATTGAATTTTTTTATTTTCTATTACTTCTTCTCTTTGAATATTGAAATGTTTTATTGTGTTCAACATGAATTCCTCCTTTTTATAAATATATGTGAATTTGATATTAAACTAAATTAATTAATATGGATATTCAAATAATTTATTTAAGGTTTGTATTGACATATTTGTAAAAGGTATTAAAAATATATATCTTCCTCACACTCAAAAAGTGAAAACACAAAATATATTTTTTTATTCTTTTATCTCTCTAAGGTTATCTAAAATTATGTTTTTCACATAGACATCAAAATATTTTATTTATAGCCGGGATTCCACATCTCATTCATAGTGATTATCATATCAATAAAGAACCTAACAACCATAGTGAGAGAGAGACTATTGATGTTTTATAATGCTTATAATAATAAAATAAAACAATGCTTTTTCACATAGACATCAAAATATTTTATTTATAGCCTAGGTTCCACATCTCATTCATAATGATTATCATATCAATAACGAACCTAACAACCATAGTGAGAGGGAGATTATTGATGTTTTATAATGCTTAGTAAAATAAAATATTTTCTAAATTGTTTTTTTCATTTAGAGAATATTTTATTTTAATTTTAAAAGAGACATGTCAACTCAAGGTTAGACATGGAAAAAATTACACATCTCCTTTATATTTGACTTAATAATTTCTATGCAAAAAAATATTTTTAAATGTTTAAATGAATTTGACTTCCTTAAAAATATTGTAGAATTTAAAATTTGATTGGTCCAATAAGTTCTACTTGTTATGTAGTCTGCAGGAAGGTTGGCACTATTTTCCGGATGTAGTAGCAATTCCAGTGGTGCCATTATCTGTTGGAGTGGAAATTTCAACGACATCTGATTACGATTATTATCATGAGGTACCAAAATAGCCAATGTTGTTGGAGATATAGTTAGTCCAGTCGAAGTTGTGGCTGGGTACAAGTGTTATCCTTTATGCAGCCTGCAACAAGGGTGTCAGCATTCTCTAGATGCAGTGGAAATTTCAATGGTGCCATTATCCAATGTAGTGGCAATTTCAGCCACATTTACATAGGATTATTATGTTAGACACCAAAACTACCAGGATTATTATGTTGAGACACCAAAACCACCAGCGTTGTTAGAGAGATAGTTGCTCCAGTCGAAGTAATTTCATGGTACAAGTTGCGCCAAATCGTTTCCTTACATTTCCCTTCTCAGTTTCCAACCTCCCTCCTTCACAGCAATAAAGGTCATATAAACGAGATTCTCTTCATCGTATTTACAATGCACTTATTCATAGTGCTTTGCTGTAATAATTACGTGTTTTCTTGCTCCTGTTGCTCCAATTTATTTATTTCTTTGGCTCCCTAGGGTTTCTTACAATTCTTTGTTCATGGTTGCAAGCATCAGCCTAGACATTATCACTCAAAAAAGATCCTTCAAAGGTTTGGCATGCAATGAAGAGCGTTTGAGAAAATTATTCTTTTGTTGACACTTAAACATGAGATCCACGAGTTGAAGTCTTGAAAATGACAAGCTCAAGGAATTTATCTAGAAACCCAACGAGTGTAACAAGAGGCCCATATTTGACATTAGTATTTGACAAAAAAGCGTTCCTTTGTCTCTTGGGAGCATTTGCTCCCATTCTTCGGGTCACTAATGAAATATAATCGTTATGTCAGGTGGATTTTATTCTTATGAGGAAACACGTAAGCTTGTTGCAGGATAAGCGCATGTCAATTCAAGACTAATCTACTGCAATGTATGGAAAGAGTAATAATTGTTAAAGTGATAATAAAGCACATTGGCTTGACCCCAACCTCTTGCGGGAGAAGCGTATGCAAATTCAAGACTACTCTATTGCAACGTATGGAAAGAGTAAGAATGGTTAAAGTGTTGTGTGTCCACTTTATCTTATGCTTTATATGCATGTTTTCATATTTCATTTTTATGATTCTATCTTTGAGTATGCCTTTTTATATTGTATTTTGGAGATCTTTTATCTTTGATTCATCTATGGACGAGTTGACATTACTGGATGGGAATTTTGTGTTAATTAGTGAGGAATAATAATCTCTGTTTGGAAAATTCAAAAAGTTATGATTTATGAATGCAAGGGGATTGTGAGTTTGCTACTGCTTCTTCCATAGTCATGGCGATGAGACTATAACCCAATTGATAGTGCGGCTAATCCTTTAACAAAATTCACCCCAAGGACTCTTTCTTGGTTTGAGTTGGAGTTAAAGGTTATGAGTTCAAGTCTCTGGATGGAGCTAAATGGAGAAATTTGGAAGATATTTATGGTATCATTGATTATTTGAATAGGATTTTAAATTTACATGCTTAAGGTCCGACAATTTCATTTTCCTAGGGTTTACTAAAATGACATTTAACTTCATCTTGCAAATTTTGCTTTTGAATTGTGCATGCAAATTTGGGCTTGACAATCTGTCTCATATAAGTTTAGTTAATTGGAAGCATTAATTTGTCTATGACACAAGACATTCATAATTTAGCCTTAAATCAGGTTAAGCTATTTTCTTCATTCATAAAATGCAACAATTTGCCTTTAATTCTTGTACTTTTGGAGCAATTTCACATTCTTGGGTTACTTTGGCTCGAGGTTCACTGTGCACTTTGAAATGAATGTTTATATTCATGGATCAAATTTTATTTAGAAGCAACAGCCTGTATCAGGAGAAGCTTTGTGGAGTAAGTGACCATATTAACCATACAAAAAGGGGCAGATCAAAATCAGACTGAGCCTTATAGACTGAAGCTTGCATATATCTTTTAAGAAGTCACGATGGTTGAAGGGTGTCTAGAACAAAGAAAAAAATAAACCACATCAATGCCCATCACTAACTAAAATAGGTTATTTTGGTCAAAGGCCAAGCTGCACTCTTTCATATAGATAAGATTATTTTATTGATGACCTAAAATGATTGAAAGTAGATTTATGGGATTAGAAGAGTACATCCAATGTCGGTACACAATAAATCCAATCGAGGTACTCCTAAATCAAAACTGAGAGCAGAAAAATAAAGAACCAAGTGTCTAACTAAAACAATATATCAAAATAAAATAAGGTGTGGATACAATAAAGTGTCGGTATTGAAATAAAAGGGAGAATGTCAAGGAATGTCAACTAGAGATGGCTATAAAAGATGACAAAGGGAACTGCAATACAAGTTTTATGATGATAGATTGATTGGTGTTTTGCTTCATTCGTCTTACTTTTCCATTATTTTGTTTATCTAGAGAGTCTGTGAGTGCATCATTGGTGAGAGATTCGAGGTCGTTTCTATGGAAAATATTTGATTGATAAGGATCTAGCCCCTTTAATCTCCTTCGCGTATTTACCTTGCGTCTCTAGAAATTGTGTTTGCAACTTGCTTCTCCTATTGTAATGGTTGTTGAAAGCTTGGAGAATAAATATAGACTATTTTTTGGAGTCGTATTGGAGTTTGAAACAAATGTTCCGAACCTAAATACTGAAGTCTAAGACTTTCATTTTTGCATAAGATGTGTCTCAAAGGGATGTAATCTAGGTAATGTTTTTCCTTGATTAGAAGAATACTAATTGTGGTTGATTCTCCCTTTATGTTCTCTGTATCTACTACTGGAAATGTTGTTGTATGCCTTCTTTCTTGTTTTCGATTATCTGTATTTTTCATAACCTTGTAGCAGATACTCCTTTTGATCCATTTGAAGGTCTTTCTTAATTCAGATTCCTCTCTAAATAATTTTGTTTTAGTGGCCAAAATGATATGCTTTTGTTGTAGGTTCTTATTTAGGATATATGCATGCATAATCTCATAAGAAGGTAAACTATATCACCTATTTTTTAGACTCTATTGCCACTTTATCTATCACCTTAGGTGCAGAGTCTTCACTGGACGACAAGACAAGTGGAACTCAGAAGAGTTGCCATTATCACCTCGACACCCTCTTCCCTCACCTTAGGATGACCTTTTATCACCACTAGGGGGATTCTCTATGCTTTCCTTTCACGTGACTTATGACCAATATATATCTAGTGATGAAAGGATTATTAATCTATTCTCATATTTATGTTTAAAGGGGACTATGATATATTATAATAAGGCTATAAATTACCTAAAATGAAGCACACAAATTAATGTTTTGTTTATTAATATGCTCCAATATTTATTTATAGGGGGGATGATGATATGTTCTAATAAGGTTGGAAAATTACATAAAATGAGGCACACTAATTCATATTTTCTTGGCTATGGTTGAATAAATAATTCTATATTCAAATTTTAAGTCGACTGTTATGGTTGACTATAGGTTCACTTTTATCTCAAGCTTTAGACACAAAGAACAAGGTATTCTCTAACATGAAGTTGGATAAAATTCCAGAATTGACAAGTATATTGTTGAGTGAATCATTGGTAATTTTTTCCAAACTTATTGCCCAGTATAAGGGATAGGGTATCAATTGTGCTATACATATTTGAAATTAATTTCAGTTCTACCTTATAAAATATCATAGAAATACTCTTTCATAGATTTGGTTACACTTTGCATTTGGAAATTTATACCTTCTATTTATTTAGACATTTGCCTTTGATTTCGACTCTAAGGAAAAGAGTAGCAGAGAAACGTTAAACCAGTTTTATTTTTGGCAGATATTAGTGTTGCCTTCAAAGGTACTTGGATGGAAGCGATTTACACCCAATTCTATATGCATCTTTCCCCTTTTATTCTAACCTTCCATATAATGGATCATTATGACTGTATATTTTCTAGTCACTCTATAGTTAAAAACATTCTTTGATCTGACTTATGCAACCTAAATTGACGAGACTTTCTCCTCCTTTTATCTATTTCCAAGGTGTAATATAAATTAGTACTGTAATTAGGTATCTGTTCTTTTGCCAACTTCTATAGACAATATTATGAAAAATATGTTAGAGCACTTGATAGTGTTGAATAGATTGAAAAATATGTAACTATTATTGAAAATGGACATCTTTTAAATTGAATCCCAATATTGGCAACAATTATTTTGATCGAAAATATTCTTGTTTTCCCTTTATTGAAGATATTTTTTCTAAGGATCTTGTGTCTTGGTAAGGCTCAGTTTGCCAAATGTTATGAGACTGCAGGAGTCCTTTTTGACGTGTTATGTGCAGTCAACAGAAGAAGTGAAAAAGTTGATGAAGTGGCACTAGAGATAAACATAATGAGTATATCAATAATCATAATATAATTTAAATGATGGTTTAGAAGTAACATTAATACTTATTCATTATGACACACTATTCATTATACTGCATTACCAAGGTTTTCCTTAAAAATAACTTCTCAAGTGATATTTTTGGTTAATGAGCAGATTATTGCAACCAAGGATGTCCAAGAGAAGAAGGAAATATATGCACCTTATAATATCCTTCCTCTTGATGTTTCCGATTCTTCACAAGCCTTTATGCAGCAGGAGGCAAGGACATTTAGAAAGACATACAAAAGAAGCGTGTTGTGATTGCTAATCATTCACTAGCTCTTGTTTAATATGGTAGAACTCCAACTTTGATGTGCCCCTTTCCATGTCAATGACCATGTTCCTTTATCTAGACATGGATAACCCCCTCCCAGAATGCATTCAACCACTCTATGAAGTATATCATATAGTATGCTTAGATCAAAAGGTCAAGGAAAACAAATTACAATAAAATTAAATCAAGGACATCATGCTATTCTAATAGTAATGAGCCATACCTTTGTCGCAGAGAAGTATGTCTTTCCAGAGTCTCGAATTCAACAACTAATGAAATGCTCTCGGTCACTACAAAAGAATGGAAACTACAGTATATGAAACCAACTAAAACATAAAAATCAGAGCACAACATCATGAAAATCAAGAGTAATGTCATTTCTCTAGTGCATACTTTTATAACCCAATGGACAATTATTGTTCTTGTTCGTTGGAACTCTTCTGAAGTCTTTGTATAGAGAAGCATGTCATCCCACTTAAGATAGAAATCATCATCTGAGAAAAAGTCTCTCATCATTTCAGGTGAAGCATCCTCGTATACTGTTCTACAATGTGGAGGACCAACCTAGAAAATAACAATAGTAGAATGGTAAAAGAAATGTGAATCAAAAAGTTGATTTACATAGCACGACAACCTAGAAAGTAAATTGCATGCTACTGAGAAAGTGAGTTCTAATCAGTGAATGCCCAAGATGAATAATCTATTGGCAATAATTTTTAGTTCAATTTCCTAAATATTTAGATCCCAGGTGTTTGTAGCCTATTTGCTTTGGCACCCATGTTGTTTAGATTTATTTCCCCATAGACAAAATTACAATAACCATCTCTAAATATTCAAGAGGATTGCAAGGAAAAACCAATACAATTTTATTCTGATAAACCTCATCAGAATTGCTTGAAAAAAGAGTGCAATAGGTAAATTAGATAAAGATTATCTTAATTCAACGAGTGGTAGGAATTGGCCCTTTGAATGGATTTTTGATTTATTCTTTCCTTATCTAAGTAACTCAATTGAGTCTTTATTGTTGTTACAAAATATTTCAATCCCTATGCTTGGTGGCATTGCATAGGTGGCATTTGACTAAAATAAAAATATTGATAACATTTGACTAAAATAAAAGTATCATTTTTAAGTAGGTTGTTTGCCAAGATAAAATTAGCTTTTTCAATTTAAGAATTCTATCGGCGTATCTTTTCACATTTTGGGGAAATGGCTAGTTATACTATGTTTATTTTCACTTAAGTCAATGATTGGGCAAGTTACGACTCTAACTTGTTTAGGAACCTTTAGTTTGATTCAACAAAGAAGGAAGAAACATGCTCCGAAGAAATAAAAAACACCAACTTTAGTTAGTTATCGTTTTTGAAGTTCTTGAAACAAAGAGTTTGATGAAAAATATACCATATTTTACTGGCATGGGATCCCAACAGCGTATAATTGAGTGGAGAAAAAGAAATTGGCACCTTTCAAGAATTGGAAAAGGATGTGTGGGTTGATGTAAACAAATCATTTAAATCCCAATCCATTAAAATGAATGGTATTTAATGTGGATAATAGTGGGTAGTTCATAATTCTTGTTTCATTAAATCATTATGTGAATGGTCTTCGATATTATAGCTTTTTTTTGTATGGGTGTTGTTTATTGAAATGAATTTTATTTATTTATTTTTATCTTTATTTTTTTAAGTTTTATCATGGGAGTGTTTGAATCTAATTATTATTATTATTTATAGTGGAAATTGATTCCGCACCATAAAAAACCTTAAGTGCCAAAAATCTTAAAACTTGATAGTGGTAACTTCGATTTTTGTAACATTCTGCGGAATTTTGTCAAAATCTACAAAAACTTCCATTAAACGTTGTCTCCTTATACTATGCATTTTTAATGTGGCATTATGTTGTCCAATGAAGATGTTGAACCCAATTTACATGTGTGCAATACCTGTTTTACACACTTAAATACATAAATAATATTTTATTGTGAATGATTATGGTTCGCACATGTGCAATACATGCAATAACAAAATTACATGTATTTAAGAAATTAAAGAGGGTTTCATTGGGTAACATTCATTGCCTCTAGTTTTTGAGGTTTATAATATAGATATTTATTGGCTTCTTACATTGAGAAATGAGATTACCTAAATATCCTTCAATTGGGGGGCGTTTCCTTAAATCATGAACTTTGACCTCGACAAAATGTTATTCCTTGCAACAACATTAAGGACATTTAAGAACTATGTTTGACCCTAAGAGATTATCCAATTTCTACATAATATAAGTTTTATAATTTGATTAGGTGTTTCAAATATTTTGGAATTTATAATTTATAATATATTAATATAAGTTTTTAGAATGCAAGGTTTTTTAATTTGTGTCTTTTTTTTTTCAATTTAGAAAATGTCAATCATTAGCAGTTGTAGATTTTATGCTTCTATCTAGGACCACCTTGCTATGCTTTTTTGACACAGTGACATAACACAAAGTAATTATCTCTTCAATCTACAATTATGGCATAACTCACCTTTTACAATCCCGTTGTCAATAGAGCATGGAAACTCATCCCAGGATTCATCCCAAGGGAGATTTGGAAGGAGTGTAACATATGAACATTTAGGAATATCAAGGCCTCCACAAACTTTACTAGGAAATCTATGCTAAATAAAATAAGAGAAATTATTTCTTCTCTTTCTTGTTCCTCTAAAGATTGGGAATGTAATCAACTTGAAAAATTAATTATAACCAGAATGGGTCTCTCCCCCTATTCCTTATGGCAAATTCTCTCTATTGCCAATTCTTTCCCTTCCAACCATTCCTTCTAGCCCCCCATGATCCAGGTGGATATTGGTGGCCACCCGCCTATTCCACTTGGACCCTCAACACTGTCTCTTTTAGTTTTTCGGTTTCCTTAATTGTAGCACAATTTACTATTTTTGGCAGTTTTTCGGGTCCTGAACTTCCAAAGTTGTTTTGAGGCACTAAGCGATGTCTTTAGGGAAAACAGAGAGACTGAAAATGTCCCAAACCAGTCCGCTTGTTTTCTTTCGGCCTTCTCTTCGAGATCTTTGAAATGAGGAATTATGATAGCCAAATGGAGATCGTATGCCAAAGTTATGACCCCGAGAAATTGATGAACCAATTTACCCAAATGGGGCCCACAGTGTTGGCACTTCATCTCCTAGGGTTAGGTTTTTAGATATTTAGGGTTTTCCATTATTTCTCAATAATAAATAGGCATTTAAGCCTCAATGTAACTCAGTTCAGAGGCATGTAGCCACCACATCTATTCTTAGAGATAAACTACCATCGCCTGAGCTAGTCTTATTTCCATTATATTTGCAACCATACTTCAATATTTTTCTATTAATGAAATGAAGTGTTATTTCTGCTGCATCTTTGTATTTATGGTTATATCTGTAATTTGTTGCGTTCCTATTTAAATCGCTTATCAGTGGTATTAGAGGGGTTTGCTCTTTCTTTGTTTTTTCTTTGCATGTCCCCAACGAGGTCGGGATATAAGGAGCTAGGAATGATTTGGTTGAACCTTTGCAATTTCAGCATCGCAAATCTTGACGGCCTCCCACAGAAGATGAAAAGAAAGACGATGGGGCAAGAGATCCTATCAAAATCTTGTTTGAAGAAGCCCACGAGCAACAAAGGAATGTGATGATGGACAACTTTGCCCAGATCCTTCAACGACTACCCAGGGGTGACGCATCGACTTCCAATAGCTACTCTGGAAGCGCCACACCCTTTAAGGTACAAGTTAATTTTGACATTACCATATTTGAGGGTTAGATAGATGCAAACGTCGTAGATAAATGGTTAAATCTACTGGAAGGATATTTTTCAGTTCATGATTTTTCCAGCTGGGAAACAATCACTTTTGCACTTCTCAAAGCCGCCCCCCACGTTAAGGAATGGTGGGAAACCTACTGCGAACAGAAGGATGAAAGTACGACCTCACTAGTTTCAGCTGCACTCACTTGGAATTCATTCCGGGATGCCACCAAGGAGTAGTACTACCCTGTTGGAAGCTATGAGGATAAATACATAAAGTGGACCACACTGCGGCAGGGAAAGGACCAAGACGTGCGGAGTTTACCAATATTTTTCATATCCTTCGCACAAAGTTGGGTATCAAGGATTTAGAGTGAAATTTGGTACTCAAATATCGCGACTGCCTACACACGTACATCCAAGACGAGATGGATTTTCTGGACATATCCTCGCTTGGCACGATATACTGATACGCTGTTAAGATCGAACATAAGTTTAAACAAAAGAAGCGAGACTTTGGATTTGTGAATCCAAAGGACAAAGGACAAAGCCAAGGTGGGGTGACCGAATACAACCCGTCGAAGCTGCAAGAAAAGAACACCACCACGAAGTCAAAGAAGGACATGTGAAAGTGGTGTGAGTTCCATAAGAGCTCCACTCACAACACAAGTGAGTGTCGGACCAAGCAGTTGCTGGTGGTCGAGTTGAAGGCTTTAGAATCAGATTCATGTGTCGACCTTGAGTCAGAGCCCGACAAGAGGAATGACAAAGGGAAGCAGATTATTGATGCAGAGCCCAGCGTCACTGTTGCCACGACCAATATCCAGAAAAAGGAGCCCAACGATCCAAAGGAGAGGGAGCATTTTTTCCACTCACAAATGTGGGTGAAGGGTTCGCCGCTGCAATTCATTGTCGACAGTGGTAGCCAAAAGAACCTCATTTCGGCAGAGGTCGTGAAGCGTTTGGGCCTACTGACCATACCACACCCACATATATACAACATTGGGTGGCTTCACCAAGGACGAGATCTCTAAGTCAATCAGTAGTGTCGCCTTCCCTACAACATCAAGCCCTTCACATATGAGGTATTGTGTGATGTTGCTCCTCTCGACATTTGTGATGTATTAATAAGACAACCATACTTGTTGAAGCGCATGCTATATATGAGTCTAGACCTCACTATGTGATTAGTTCTTTGGGTAATACGTTATACGAGATAGCAGAGGTAGCCCCACCTACCGCCACCTCTTTGATCTCTGCCAAGAAATGCAGTAAGATCTCCCAGACCAGGAAATTTATTTTCTTTCTGGTTCGCTCTCAAAGCAAGGGGAAGATCGTAACCACATCCATGGCCCCCAAGAAGGGTTCCTCCATGTAACAAAAGCAAGTGGATAAGGTCATGAAAGAATACAGGGACATCTTCTACTCACCCACAGGGGTACCGTTGCATTGTCAGGTCAAGAATTTGTTTGATCTGACTCCCGGAGCACCTCTACCCAACGGGTCGATATATCGCCACTCCATTGTGGAAAATGGAAAGTACAAGAAACCACATGATCAACATCGGGTGCCACACAAGTTTCAGGTGGGCAACAAAGTCTGGGTGCATTTGCAGAAAGAACGCTTTGCAAGAGCCCATCGGAAAATCAGACCACTCCGATATGGTCCTTACACCATTACCAAGATTGTGGGAAAGAATGCTTTGGAGATAAGCATTCCTCCATTCATTGGCTTGCACTGCCCTCGACCATGCTTCCCACCATTACTGGACACATTAGAGATTGCAGAATATCTCACTGGGGACTGAGTTCATAAAAAATTCCTCATTTCATGGAGGTACTCAACGTAATGGGGACCATTGCTTCCTAAGGGGGGAGGAATGATCCAGGTGGATATTTGTGGCCACCTGCCTATTCCACTTGGACCCCCAACACTGTCTCTTTCAGTTTTCTGGTTTCCTTGATTGTAGCACAATTTACTATTTTTGGCAGTTTTTCGGGTCATGAATTTCCGGAGTCGTTTTGAGGCCCTAAGCGACGTTTTTAGGGAAAACGAAGAGACCAAAAACTACACAAATCAAATTGCCAAGTTGTTTTTGGCCTTCTATTCGAGATCTTCGAAACGAGGTATTATGATAGCCAAACAGAGATCGTATGCCAAAGTTACAACACCGGGAAATGTACCAATTTACCCTAACGAGGCCCACAATTTTGGTGCTTCATATCCTAGGGTTAGGTTTTTAGATGTTTAGGGTTTGCCATTGTTTCTCAATAATAAATAGGCATTTGAGCTTCAACGTAACTCAGTTCAGAGGCATGTAGCCACCACAACTCCTCTCAGAGATAAGCTACCATCGCTTGAGCTAGTCTTATTTCCATTTTGTTGGTAAGCATACTTCAATATTTTTCTATTAATGAAATGAAGTTTTAGTTTTGCTGCATCTCTATATTTATGGTTATATCTATAATTTGTTGCATTCCTGTTTAAATCTTGATCAGTGGTATCAGAGGTGTCTGCTCTTTATCTGTTTTTCTTTGCATGTCCCCAACGAGGTCAGGATATAAGGAGTTAGGGCTCAATCTGGTTGAACCTTTGCAAGATCAGCCTCGTAAATCCTGACGACCTCCCATGGCGGATGAAAAGAAAGGCGAGGGGGCAAGAGATCCTATCAAAATATTGCTCGAAGAATCCCTCGAGCGACAAAGGAACGTGATGATGGACAACTTTTCCAAGATCCTTTAGTGACTACCCAGGGGCAACGCATCAACTTCCAACAACTATTCTGGAAACCCCACACCTTTTAAGGTACAAGTTAATTTTGACATTCCCATATTTGAGGGTGAGATAGATGCGGACGCCGTAGATACATAGTTAAATCTGCTAGAAGGATAATTTTCTGTTCATGATTTTTTCAACCGGGAAAAGATCAATTTTACACTTCTCAAAGCTGCCCCCCACGTCAAGGACTGGTGGGAAACCTACTGCGAGCGTAAGGATGAAATTATGACCTCATTGTTTTCAGCCGCACCCACTTGGAATTCATTTCGAGATGCCATCAAGGAGCAATACTACCATGTCGGAAGTTATGAGGATAAATACATAAAGTGGGCCACGCTTTGGCAGGGAAGGGACCAAGAAGTGCCAAAGTTTACCAATATTTTTCATACCTTTCGCACAAAGTTTGGTATCAAGGATTTAGAGTGGAATTTCATACTCAAATATCACAGCTGCCTACAAAGGTACATCCAGGATGATATGGAGTTCTTGGACATATCCTCACTTGGCACGGCATACCGATACACAGTCAAGATCGAGAGAAGTTTAAACAAATGAAGCGAGACTTTGGATTTGCAAATCTGAAGAACAAAGGACAAAGCCAAGGCAGGGTGACCGAAGGCAACCGTCGAAGCTGCAAGAAAAGAACACCACCACGATGTCAAAGAAGGACACAGGAAAGTGGTGTGAGTTCCATAAGAGTCCCACTCACAAAACAAGCGAGTGTCAGACCAAGCAGTCGCAGGTGGCCCACTTGAAGGCTTCAGAATCAGATGCATGTGCCTACCCTAAGTCAGAACCAAACAAGAGGAATGACAAAGGGGAGAATATTATTGATGAGGACCCTAACACCACTTTTGCCACTGCCAAGATCCAAAAAAATGATCCCGACGATCCAGAGGAGGGGGAATGTATTTTCCACTCACAAATGTGGGTGAAGGGTTTTGCTGCTGCAATTCATTGTCGACAACGGTAGCCAAAATAACCTCATTTCAGTAGAGGTCGTGAAGTAGCTGGGCCCACTGGCCATACCACACCCGCAGCCATACAACATCAGGTGGCTTCACCAAGGATAGGATCTCTGAGTCAGCCAACAGTGCCGCCTTCCCTACAACATCAAACTCTTCACAGATGAGGTATTGTGTGATGTTTCTCCTTTCGGTGTTTGTGATGTATTATTAGGACAACCATACTTGTAGAAGTGAGATGCTGTATATGAGTCTAGATCTCGCTCTGTGATTATTTCTTTGGGTAATAAGTTATATAGGGTATTAGAGGTAGCACCACCTACCACCACCTCTTTGATCTCTACCAAGAAATGCAGTAAGATCATCCCCCAGACTAGGAAATTTATTTTCTTTCTGGTTTGCTCTCAAAGTAAGGGGAAGATCGTAGCCAAATCCATGGCCCCCGGGAAGGGTTCCTCCACGCAGCAGAAGTAGGTGGATACGGTCATGAAAGAATACAGGGACATCTCCTCTTCACCCATAGGGGTACTATTGCACTCTCAGGTCAAGCATTCGTTCAATCTGACTTCCAGAGCACCTCTACCCAACGGGTCGATATATCGTCGCTCCATTATGGAAAATGCCAAGTACAAGTAGTGACATGTTCAACATCAAGTGCCACACAAGTTTCAGGTGGGCAACAAAGTTTGGTTGCATTTGCAAAAAGAACGCCTTACAAGATCCGATCGGAAAATCAGACCACTTTGATATGATCCTTATACCATTACCAAGGCTGGGGAAAATGATGCTTTGGAGCAAATAGTTTCTCCATTCCTTGGCTTCCACCGCCCTCGACCATGATGCCCACCATTATTGGACACATCAAAGATTGCAAAACATCTCACCAGGGACCAGGTTCAACATAAATTTCCTCATCTCATGGAGGCAATCAACGCAATGGGGACCATTGCTTCCTAAGTGGGGAGGAATGATCTAGGTGGATATTGGTGGCCACCCGACTATTCCACTTGGACCCCCAACACTATCTCTTTCAATTTTTCGTTTTCCTTAATTGTAGCATAGTTTACTATTTTTGGTAGTTTTTTGGGTCTTAAACTTCCGAAGCCGTTTTGAGGCCCTAAGCGACGTTTTTAGGGAAAAAGGAGAGGTTGAAACATCACAAATTGGGTTGCCTGTTTTTTTTCCGACTTCTCTTTGAGATCTTCGAAACGAGTTTTTATGATAGCCAAACGAAGATCGTATGGAAAAGTTATGACCTCGGGAAGTTGTACCAATTTACCCAAACGAGGCCCACAGTTTTGGCGTTTCATCTCCTAGGGTTAGGGTTTTGGATGTTTAGGGTTTTCCGTTGTTTCTCAATAATAAATAGGCCTTTGAGCCTCAATGTAACTCAATTTAGAGGCATGTAGCCACCACATCTCTTCCTAGAGATAAGCTACCATCGCCCGAGCTAGTCTTATTTCCATTTTGTTTGTAAGCATATTTCAATATTTTTGTAGTAATGAAATGAAGTATTATTTCCGTTGCATCTCTGTATTTATGGTTATATTTGTAATTTTTTGCGTTCCTTTTTAAATCCAGATTAGTGGTATTAGAGGGGTCTTCTCTTTCTCTGTTTTTCTTTGCATGTCCCCAATGAGGTCAGGATATAAGGAGTTAGGGATTGATCTGATTGAACCTTGCAATATCAGCCTCGCATTTCAAAATCTTGCTTGAAGAAGCCCTAGAGCGACAGAGGAATGCGATGATGGACAACTTTGCCTGAATCCTTCTGCGACTACCCAGGGGCAATGCATCGAATGCCAACAGCTACTCTGGAAGCGCCACATCCTTTAAGGTACAAGTTAATTTTGACATTCCCATATTTGAGGGTCAGATAAATGCGGATGCCATAAATAAATGGTTAAATGTGCTAGAAGGATATTTTTCTTTTCATTATTTTTCCAGCCGAGAAAAGATCACTTTTGCACTTCTCAAAGCCACCCCTCACATCAAGGACTGGTGGGAAACTTACTGCGAGCAGAAGGATGAAATTACGACCTCACTATTTTCAGTCGCACCTACTTTGAATTCATTCCGAGATGCCATCAAGGAGCAATACTACCCAGTCAGAAGCTATGAGGATAAATACATAAAGTGGACCACGCTGCGGCTGGGAAGGGACCAAGACGTGCCAGAGTTTACCAATATTTTTCATACACTTCGCACAAATTTGGGTATCAAGGATTCAGGGTGGAATTTGGTACTCAAATATCGCGATTGCCTACACAGGTACATCTAGGACGAGATGGAGTTTTTGGAAATATCCTCGCTCAGCACAACATATTGATATGCTGTCAAGATCGAGCAAAAGTTTAAACAAAAGAAGTGAGACTTTGGATCTGCGAATTCGAAGAACAAAGGACAAAGCCAAGGCGAGGTGACCGAAAACAACTCGATGAAGCCACAAGAAAAGAACATCACCATGAAGTCAAAGAAAGACATAGGAAAGTGGTGTGAGTTCCATAAGAGCCCCACTCACAACACAAGTGAGTGTCGGACCAAGCAGTCGCTAGTAGTCGAGTTGAAGGCTTTAGAATAAAATGCATGGGTTGACCCTGAGTTAGAACTGACAAGAGGAATGACAAATGGAAGCAGATTATTGATGCTAAGCCCAATGCCACTGTTGCCAACACCAAGATCTAGAAAAATGAGCCCGACGATCTAGAGGAGGGGGTTCGTTTTTTCAACTCACAAATGTGGGTGAAGGGTTCACTGCCGCAATTCATTGTCGACAATGGCAACCAAAAGAACCTCATTTCAGCATAGGTCGTGAAGCGGTTGGGCCTACTAACCATGCCACACCCGCAACCATACAACATCCGGTGGCTTCACCAAGGACGAGATCTCCGAGTTAGCCAACAGTGCCACCTTCTCTAAAGCATTAAGATCGTCATAGATGAGGTATTGTATTATGTTGCTCCTCTCGACGTTTGTGATGTATTATTAGGACAACCATACTTGTGGAAGCGACATGTTGTATATGAGTCTAGACATCACTCTGTGATTATTTCTTTGGTTAATACGTTATACAGGATACCAGAGGTAGCCCCACCTACCATCACCTCTTTGATCTCTTCCAAGAAATGTAGTAAGATCATCTCCGAGGCTAGGAAATTTATTTTCTTTCTGGTTCGATCTCAAAGTAAGGGGAAGATCGTAGCCACATCCATGGCCCTCGGGAAGGGTTCCTCCACGCAGTAGAAGCAGGTGGCTACAATCATGAAATAATACATGGACATCTTCTCCTCACCCATAGGGGTACTGTTGCATTGTCAGGTCAAGCATTTGTTCGATCTTACTCCTGGAGCACCTCTGCCCAACCGGTCGATATATTGCTGCTCCATTGTGGAAAATGCCAAGTACAAGAAGCAACATGATCATTTTCGGGTGCCACACAAGTTTCAGGTGGGCGACAAATTGTGGTTGCATTTGTAGAAAGAACGCCTTGCAAGAGCCCATCGAAAAATCAGACAACTCCGATAGGTCCTTACACCATTACCAAGGCTGTGGGAAACAGTGCTTTAGAGCAAAGAATTCCTCCATTTTTTCGCTTGCACCGCCCTCGACCGTGCTTCCCACCATTACTGGACATATCAAAGATTGCAGAACATTTCACCCGGGACCAGGTTCAACATAAATTTTCTCATCTTGTGGAGGCACTCAACGCAATGGCGACCATTGCTTTCTAAGGGGAGAGGAATGATCCAGGTGGATATTGGTGCCCACCTTCCTATTCCACTTGGAAGGAAACATTGTGTCTTTCAGTTTTTCAGTTTCCTTAATTGAAACAAAGTTTACTGTTTTTTGCATTTATTTGGGTGCTGTATTTCTGGAGTCGTTTTGAGGCCCTAAGCGACATTTTTAGGGAAAATGGAGAGATCGAAACCGTCCCAAACTAGTGTTGCAATTTGCTTTTGTCATTCTCTTCGATATGTTCAAAACGAGGTATTATGATAGCCAAATGGAGATCGGATCCCGAAGTTACGACCCCGGGAAGTTGATGTACCGATTTACCCAAACGAGCCCCACAATTTTCGCGCTTCATCTCCTAGGGTTAGATTTTTGGATGTTTAGGGTTTTGCATTATTTCTCAATAATAAATAGGCTTTTGAGCCTCAATGTAACTCAGTTTAGAGGCATGTAGCCACCACATCTCTTCTCAGAGATAGTCTTATTTCCATTCTATTGGTAAACATACTTAAATATTTTTATATTAATGAAATGAAGTTTTATTTATGTTGCATCTCTGTATTTATGGTTGTAATGTAATTGTTTGCACTCCTATTTAAATCCGGATCAGTGGTATCAGAGGGTTCTACTCTTTCTCTATTTTTCTTTGCATGTCTCCAACGAGGTCGGGATATAAGGAGTTAGGGCTCGATTTGGTTGAACCTTTGTGAGATTAGCCTCGCAAATCCCAATGGCCTCCCATGGCAGATGAAAAGAAAGACGAGGGGGTAGGAGATCCTATCTAAATTTTTCTCCAAGAAGCCCTCAAGCGTTAAAGGAACGCGACGATGGAAAACTTTGCCATGATCCTTCAGTGACTACCTAGGGGCAACGCATCAACTTCCAACATCTATTCTGGAAGCGCCACACCCTTTAAGGTACAAGTTAATTTTGAAATTCCCATATTTGAGGGTTAGATAGATGCGGGTGCTGTAGATAAATGGTTAAATCTGCTAGAAGGATATTTTTCTGTTCATGATTTTTCCAGCCGAGAAAAGACCACTTTTTGTCTTCTCAAATCTGCCCCCCACGTCAAGGACTGGTGGGAAACCTACTGTGAGCAAAAGGATGAAAATACAGCCTCGCTGTTTTTAGCTGCACCCACTTGGAATTCATTCTTGGATGCCATCCTTGGAGAAGTACTACCTTATTGGAAGCTATGAGGATAAATACATAAAGTGGACCACACTGCGGCAGGGAAGAGACCAAGACACGTTGGAGTTTACCAATATTTTTCATACCCTTATTACAAATTTGGGTATGAAGAATTCAGAGTGGCATTTGGTACTCAAATATCACAGTTTCCTACATAGGTACATCGAGGATGAGAGGAAATTTATTTTCTTTCTAGTTCTCTCTCAAAGTAAGGGGAATATTGTAGCCACATCCATGGCACCTATGAAGGGTTCCTCCACGCAACAGAAGCAGGTGGATACAATCATGAAAGAATATAGGGACATCTTCTCCTTACCCACAGGGGTACCGTTTCACTGTTAGGTCAAGCATTCATTTGATATGACTCCCAGAGCACCTCTACCGAACAGGTCGATATATCGGCGCTTCATTGTGGAAAATGCCAAGTACAACCAATGACATGTTCAACATCGGGTGCCACACAAGTTTCAGGTTGGAAACAAAGTGTAGTTGCATTTGCAAAAAGAATGCCTTACAAGATCCAATTGGAAAATCAAACCACTTCGATATGGTCCTTACAACATTACCAATGCTGGGGGAAACAATGCTTTGGAGAAAATAATTCCTCCATTCGTTGGCTTGCACTGCCCTCTACCATCCTTCCCACCATTGCTAGACACATCAGTGTTACGTGGAATTTTGCATCTACGGATAAACAAAATTTCCCTAGGTGGGTAGCTACACCTAGAACAACATGTTTAAAGATTTTAACCTTTTTCTATAGAAGATAAATAATACAAGGGACCTACTTGTTATATTTTGCTTCCCTTTGTCTCCTTTGAACAGCTCCCGTCGCTCCTTCTCGAAATGAATTCGCTCGACAAGTACCTGCAATCCTAAACAAAGGACAAAAAACAATCAAAGCAAGAGATCTATCTACTATAAGAAAATGGAATCGAAAGCATTTACACATATAATCATCATACATAAAGACAAGAATATGGGAAAAGGTGTAAACAACTTTATTAAGTAGAATGAAGAGTTACAACCAAAGAAGTCCGATTCCATGTCACTCATTCAACTTGAATTCCATCCTTCATAACACCAAAAGCACAACACTCTGGCAGAATAACAATACTTGTTTACAATCTCAAACATCAAACCAACAATATCTCGTTACAAATTCTCAAAGTCCAGCCCCTGATCACTATGATGAGTGCTCAATTTATAAGGAAATGGAGGTGGTTTTGTCATAAATTGGGCATTGAATGGCTTTCCAGTTTGGGAGTTAGTTTCCATGGAGGAAGGGATGATAGGATAGGAGGTTATTTGATTCATATCCTATCCAATTTCAAGCTCATAGGAGAGGATAAAAGGTGGGAATCTTCTAGAATGATCTAGAATGAAAGAATATTCCCAGAACCCTATGAAGATTTCGTTCAATCTCACCCAACACAGGTCAAAGTGGGCCTAGGTGCTCCGTAGAGCAGGCTTGAATGGGCCTAAGTGCTCTGCAGTGCACTTACCCTTGACCAAGGCTATGCTGGTTCCTCAAGGAGTCATTTCAGGATGTCTTCAGGCCAGGAAACTCTGAGGAATGATGGCATTCAATGTGATGACTTTCTTAGGGCATGTGCACCTAAATTAGGGTTTGATGAGCCCTAAAGGTATTGATATGAATGATGGGAGTGATGTGCCCAAATAGACCTATAACAGTTGCCCCGTAAAGCATGAAGTCGAAAATGATAATGTCGAGTGATATGCTTTATGATGTGATGAGGAGGTTCTGAAGCGGATGGTAACCTGCATCAATTACAATACGTAATATCATGATATTTTTGTTTTTTCATGAATCACTGAGGGAAGGCATACCCATGCTTGACATATAAACTTTCATTACATGTACATAGATAGTCATCTATAGATATAAATCCATGATGGGATGACCATCAATGTAAAGCCATCGTACAAATGATTTGGTACTTTCCCAAAATCGCAGCCCGGATGGATGAAACTAGATCCGGGGTCTTCTATCTCTTTCAATCGTTCGCTCAAGTACGAGTCTAACCATGTGAATATGTGATCTGAAGTCAAACATGGGGAGACAGTGTCTGATTACCAGCCAATGATGTAAGCCATTAACAGAGATGAGAGAAATCACTGATAATGATAATGATCCTCAAGGTACTACAGTACATTCTGCATGGTGTGAATGGATTCAAACACCATACAAAATCTTTCGGTCGAAGGCTAGTGATGTCAATCTGTTTCCGGAAGCGAGAAACTTTCCATTGATGTATGCAAGCCCCAAGGTATTGAAAGTGTGTTTCTAAGTCAACTTCTTGGATGATGTGCTGATGTCGATAAGAAGTGACTCGTTGCAGGAGGGCTTTGATGTATCCCACATCAACAACACGAAATGAGTGTAATGATTTTTGGAGACGGAATGTGACTGACGACACAAGGTTAAGGAATGACGGTCATGAAAATAAAGGTTTATGAGTATTGCAAAGGATGAATTTAACTGAGTGACTTCTCTTGAACATGTCGATGACACTGAATGAATTGGCAACATTGACCCAAAGCCAAAGTAATGGATGGTATGATAGACCATAGTTATGATAACCATCAAGCAGATAACCCAACCCAAATAGTCACAGAGATGAAGTGAAAGTGTCATGTTCAAGAGCGACCTATTGCCATAAAGTGGTTTACCCCTTTTCCCATTTTCCCCAGTCATTGTTGACCAATACCTCTTTATTTTTTTTATCAAGATTGAGGAGGATAACATATGCTTGTCGTATAATTCCACCCTTTTGTTGAATCCATCGCTATGTGATGTTTTAACGAGTCTAGCGAAGGTGAAACTCGATCTTGTCATGATGGAGAAGTTTGTTGCTATTTGATGTTTTAACGAGTTTAACGACAATGACAACTCGGTCCTTTTCATATTTAGAGAGTTTGAAAAGGGACAAACGGAAAAATCCACAAGTTCTTTTTCGTGGATTTGTCTCTCAAGTCCGAAAAGGTATAAAATAATACGAGAGAGAACCTATTGACCATGTTCGATCAATGTATTCCTTTTTCGTAAATAATCTATCTCAGTCTGGAAAAGGGTTAACTTATATTGAGTTGATGTCATTTCCAATCCGTTAACGAGCTGAAAAGGACAAGCGCTCGACAATCTTTTCATATTTCAAGAGTCTGAAAAGAGCTTAAAGAAGACTCCAAAGGGGTTCCTTTTTCGATGTTTATCAGAGCTCGAAAAAGAGATAAAAGTATGCTTTGTGGTCAAAGTACAATTCACGATCGTGCACGTCTAATTCACTATATCAGCTGTAAATCTATTCAAAGCAACACCAAACAGATCAAACATACCTGTTTCATTGATAAAAATAGGTAAATACTAAAGTTTATTCATTTAATGATCATGAAATAAACATAAAATAAGAATTTACCATGTCATTTTCACCATTTAGCTTGTGCTCTGAACCAGTTTTTTCCCTCGAACTTCAGCAGCTGATTGTGAGAGATGCTGTGGATCATTTCTTGTGTCATCTGGACTAGGTATAAGATCTACCCCTCCTCTTACTTTTCATGTCATTTTTTTATAGTTTCAGGAATTTTTTTTGGGTTTTTAGGGCCCCTGGGGTTAGAATATTTTTCCTTGGGATCAACACAACCTTCCACAAAACTACGCTATAGAGCACCCAAACAGAAGGGTAGCTGCTCTGTAACACACTATCTCGTTGACTGGGCTCTGTTGGGGGAGTTTCACAAATTTGTTTCACTTGTTTGGCCCAAAATTTCTCCAGTTTTTTACATGAAATGGATCATAACTAAGCTTATGGTTTGATTTTAGGCTTTCATCGGATCATAATATCCATTACTTGGTGAGAAAGAGAGCATGAAGAACAAGACATGGTTGCCCTAAATGATTCAGGTACTGTTGAGGCCTTCAGAAACTGTGGGTTGTGCAAATACTTCAGGTTGTCTGGGATGAGACAAAAATTATAACTATTGCAGCTCTTAGTTCATGCATGGGATCCAAGGGATATGATTTTCACATAAGGGACAAAGTGGTCCCTATTATGATCGATGATGTTTACTTTTATACTGGGTTGTCGAGACATGGTGCTCCCATTTTTCTTTCAGGATTTGCTTGTGGAGGTGAATCAGTGAGGGACTATATTCGATAGTTTTTCCAGCCAGGTACAGAACCTAGCAAGTATGGGAAAATAAACATTAGGGATGTATGTGATTTTCCTTTGAGAACAATCCTTTTCACTATCGCAAATTTGGCAGGTAGTATGACACTTCATCCGGCGAATAGATCATACATGTAGTATGCGCTTGAGTGTCTTGAGCCAACTGTATTCAACTGGTGTGAGGCCGTACTTTCTTCACTGAAAGAGCAACTGACAAAGGTAAAGAGCGGTAAGACAAAGAATTTTAGCTACAGATCGCTCTTAATCACTTTCACCTTAGAGAGACTTCCATTGATGCAACCTCAGCATGTAACACTAGGTGTAGCTGGTCTTAGAGATCCACAGATGCAGAGGTGGGTTGAATTGATGGATAGACATGCTGGTCAGTAATTAATCACATTTTCTACTGCATTCTTCAGTTGGCTCGATCGACAACACATTGTCATCGAGGAGCATCCATACTCAGGGATGGATTTTCGTGGAGATCCAAAGTTGAGTTTACTAGTGGGCACTCAATGGGGTGCCATAGGTAAATTGTTTTTGACCAAATGATTTTGATTTTTAAGTTTCTACATGTTTTTGTGTTTTTGATGTTTCCAAGACTAAACTAAAATCATTTTCATGCATACAGATGTTGGTACTGTTCGACCTATGGGACATCAATAGGAGGCCAGGGGACTAGCGCGGAGAAATGTTGGGAGAGTAGTTCTCAAGGATTTGGATTTAACCGAGACACTGACATAGTTGCAGGATCATGTAGAGGGGTTAACCCTCGGTATTCCAGATATTTGGACCGAGGAGTTACCTATGAGGCTGCAACGCAATACTATGTAGCCGTTGGATGAGGCTATTGCACATGATAGCTCAGGCTGTGACCTGTTATCATGAGCATCACTAGGTCTACTTAGGATGATTTTGTATGCATTTTGATTTTTTAAGTCAGATGACCAAACATGTTTTGGACACAAATTTTGTAAAAACTTTTAAAAACATTATCTATTTTTACTTTTAGAGTTTTTATATATGGTTATGTGGAATCCTATTCAACTAATGATGTGAATTGAAAATTTACTTTTACATGTGTCGCAAATGTCTATTTAACACATAGTTCGCTAATGAATCAGTTAATGTGTTAAATTTTCTAGAAATATGTTGATATTGAAATTACTCAAAATTTCTTTCCAAAAGAAGAACTCTAAGGAACATACGAAGAATAGTTGGGTTTCAGACGGTATAAACATTTGTCAGTTGCAATACGACTAGTTGTGAGTCCTGCCTAATGATGATTTGGCGAATGCCAAGTGAAATGGCATCAGAGAGAAGTTTGATCAATGCGCTATACTTAACGATATTGTTCATAGAACGAACGATACAAATCCCTTGAAAACTCACTAACTCACCACTTGGAGTGAAAATGGCCCATGTTGCAGAAGATAGGTTCTGCGTACTACGACTATCACCATCGGCGTAACCAACAAAAGGTTCCAAATATTTTGACATCTACAACAAATGCAAAGCGGATTACTAACCACATAAAAACTCTAAAAGACACACTGACACACAGACATGTAATTAAAGGATATATATATAGTGATTTTACTACATTCAATTAAACATAGTAACGTTTGAGATACAACCCATTTTGGGGCTGCAACAATGGAATTCCATCATAATTCACCAATTCGTAGGCACTTTTTTCCAAAACATGCTTGACAATGTAAGGGCCCATCTATAGTGGTTCAAATTTTCCTGCTCCTAGTTTATCAGCTTCCTAATCATAAAGCAAGACCAGGTCTCCTTTTGAGAAAATGCGAGGCTTGAGGTTTCTATCATGTTGCGCCTTGATTTGTTTCTTATGTGATTCTTTAGCCGATGCAGCTTCACGACGGGTTTCATCGAGATGGAAGAGTTCTAAGAAACGTGCTTCTTCATTAGAAGTATCGGTTAACATGTCAATTACGAGTTTAAGAGATGGAATTTCACACTGTATTGACAAGATTTCCTCCAAACCATACACTAATTGAAAGGGCATGAATCTAGTTGCATTCCTTACCGAGGTTCGATATGCCCACAAAGTAGAGTACAAGATTAAATGCCAATTTCGTTTATGAACCCCTATCATTCTTTGAAGCAATCACTTCAAGAATTTGTTGATGGCCTCAACTTGTCCATTAGCTTGCAGATAGTAAGGAGTAGAACTATCATGTGAAAGTCCTAACTTGGCAGTTAACTCAATCATCATGTGATTGTGAAAATGCGACCCATGATCTGTAACTATAGCTTGTGGTACACCAAACCGGCCAACCACGTGGTTGAAAAAGAAAAGTGTAGCCGTCTCGCCACTGTTGTTTAATGTAAGCATCGCTTCGACCCATTTTGTGAAATAGTCAACGACGACTATAATGTGCCCATGCCCCCAGACTGAGTGAGGGTTACATGTCATGAAGTCAATGCCCCATTTGCAAAATGGTCCAACAACGACGATAGGATGCAGTGGTGCAGGTGGTAATCTAACTTTATGGGCATAGATTTGGCATGCATGACAACTTCTGACAGCAATAATGCAATCTTTGAATATGGTAGGCCAGAAGTAACCAACACAAAGAATCCTCTATGTAGTAGCATAACCATATAAGTTTCCACCACAAGCACCTTAATGGGAGGCACATACTAAAATCGTATCGATACCACGATGGTAAAGAGTGTTGCCAATGATCAGATAATCTTTGGCTTCGTATCGGATACGTCGCTGTTGCGAGCGAGAGGTATCAGGCCGCAAAGTTTGGGTTTGGAGATAAATCAATGTATCTCCATACCACAGGTTAGATGACGAAATCAGGAATAGAGACTCATCCAAAATTTATGGTTATGATTTTGAATCAATGGTATTCGGTGGAAGGTTGCAAAGAAGCTCAATGAAAAATAGAGATTTCTTTGATTTGGATTGATGAATTCCAAATCAAATTCCTGCAAAATGACAATCCATTTTGAGTATTTTCTCCCCAGCAATTGACGTGAAAAAATATATGTCATAGGGTTGCAATCCGAAATGATAGTGGTCTTTTAGAGTAGGATATAATGGTGAAATCTTTGTACACCTTGAACAACAACCAGAGCTAGCTTTTCGACATAAGAGTACTTGACTTTTGTATCATTGAGATTGTGACTCAAATAATATATCAGATGTTCAATCCCATCTTCTTCTTGGACTAAAACCATTCTAATGGTTGTATCTGCAGCGACGAGATACATGAAGTAGTCGTTTTGATAATTCGAGGAATAAATTAATGACACTTTAATCAAAGTAACTTTAATAATATCAAAGGAAGCTTGCACAACCTGATCCCAATGGAAGGGTATCCCATTTTTGAAATACGAGTAAATCCTTTAGCCATTTCAACATAATTGGGAATGAACCTCCTCAGAAAGTTAGCCTTCCCTTGGAGTCTTTGTAGCTGTATTAGATTGAAAGGTGGAGGCAAGTCAAGAATTGCTTGAACCTTAAGAGGGTTGAGTCGAATTAAAACCAACACAAAACACACATTTGTGTGGATTGAGTCGGATTTTGTAGTGTCGACACCGTAAAAATATATCTCTCAAATGTTGTGGGTGATCAGTCTGCTTTCGTGAATGAGCAGGTAAATCATCAAGGTATGGTTGAAAAATATGTTTGATGTCATGGAAGGCATAGTCCATTTTCCTCTGAAAAGTTGCCCCTACATTCTTCAAACCAAAAGGGAGTTTCCTATAAGTGAATGTGCCCCATGGACAAATAAAAGCAGTTTTAGATTGGTCCTCTGGGTGGATATTGATCTGATTATAGCTAGAAAAGCCATCCATAAATGAAAATATTTCACATCTGGCACATTCAATCCAATCGATAAAGGGAGTGGGATAATTGTCTTTTGGACAAGCGTGATTAACATCCCTATAATCGAACACTCATATTGTCCCTTGTTTCTTCATGACATGAACAATATTGGAAACCCAATTAGTAAGAGGAACAGGGTATATGAAACCAGCATGCAAAAGTTTTTCAAATTCTATTTTAATGGCAACAACCTTCTTTGGATGAACAGGACGGAGGCGCTGTCGCACTGGTTTGACATCAGGCTACATTTTAATTTCATGTTCAACTATACTACAATGAATACATGGCATCTCCTCATGACCATGCAAATATATCTCGGAATTCACGAAAGAGAGCACTGTAAATATCAAGTTTTGATGGAGAACAATATTTGCCAACATGAATGTTTTCTACAACTTTAGATTTGGTCAAAATATTGGTATAAATGGTTTCTTCGATATTTGACAAGTTTCGCTCAGAATCTACTGTATCTATAAAAACAGAATTCGAAAGAAAATCAACAAATGAAGGGTGATGGAGTTTATTTGAAAAATCTTCTATGTGATTTGGAATATGAGGATGATGATGATAATCTTCCCATGGTTCTTCTTTTTTCATCATTGATTGGATGATTCCTTCATCAGTAGAAAATGTACGTGAAAAAGAATCAGAGGAAGTACCATATTCTAATGAACGATCTACCCATACAATTGGTGAAGATGGATTTGGATTCACTGCGCTAGCCAGAAATATTGATCGCTATGCAAGCTCAATGGGGCTTAGCGGCATGATTTTATTACTACTATCAACTTTAGAACTATTGAGAACCTTCCTTAAATCAGATGAAGCGGAATATATCATGCTACAAGTCTCAACTTTTTCCACTTCCGCCATGTTTGATGGTGATGGTAGTGAAAAAGTACCCATTAGGGAAGAATCCTTGAAGAGACCTATACTAATGTTTTGAAGAGATAGCGAGGGTCTGTGAATTAACAGAATGCTTCCAGTAGCCTGTGAACTAGAGGTGAAGAAGGCAATTTGATCGATAACTGTGATTCCGCCTCTATGAGGGAATGCAATCGTACAAAAGTATGTCAAAACCATAACAACCATAACATAAACCCACGGTCTTCCTAGCAAAATGTTGTAGTCAAGGGGTTCGTCAAAAACCTCAACTTCAACAGTTACTATTTTGCCCCCTAGTTCAATTTTCAGATTACTCAAGATTTCACAAGGCGTATATATGTGACTGTCAAAAGCTTTTAATGTTGTTGGTGAATGTGACAAAGGCTGGGAGCCAAAAATTTTCTATCAATTCATTGACATAATATAAGTAGATGCCCCCTCGTCAATAATGGATTGGTGAATAAGTTTATTCAAGGCACTTACTTGAATTAGGAATGCTAATTGTGCTGGTAACTGTGGCATATAACCCGCATGGTTGAAAACCACAAGATTGGAATTAGTTGGATCGATTCCACCAATTGCTAACAACAAAGCCTACTTTTGGGAGGGACAATTTTGAAGCACCTCAAGCATCGACATAGTAGAAGCTGACTGAGCCAAATCTTCTACTATGCTATAGTTTTGTGTTTCTTGAGCTTGAGGGTTAAATGTTGATTTATGTACAACTCCCTTAGGTTGTTTTATTGTTAAATCTGGTGCAATAGGTGGTGGAATAGGATTAGAAGAAGTTGAAGTTGAAGGATTAGGTTGATCAGTGGCCTGGTTATTCGATGACAACGGTTGATTTCCATAATCTTTACTTCGTATTGACACCAAAACATCAATTTTAGGCTTAGAGGTAGATAGCATAAGCACTTGGGAAGTGGAAGCGGATGTACTAGAATTCTTAAGAATCTTTGAGACTTCAGAGTGGTGAGGACAATCTCACATAAAGTGCTCATAGTTACAGATTAAACATGGGTAACAAGGTTTCCTAGCCGAAGGAGAGGAATTAGATGATTTCTCTTGAGGGGGATTATTTTGTTTTTTCTTGTTTTTCCCCTTCTTCTTGCTTCTTGGTTGCTTTTCATTCTTGCCTTTGTTAGATGACACATAATTAATTTCGGAAGAAAGAGTGTTATTAGATGCCTTCAATGTTTGATTGGAAATGACAAGTGTTTGACCAGATGGTCTACCTACCATTTGTGTGCTTGAAGAACCAATCACACCATCACTGGCATGAGAGTCCTTACTCGATGATGGTGGAGGAACAATGAAAGTTGGTCTGAGTGCATTCAGGATCTTTTCATAGAGTGTGCCAGACTGTGTATAAATCAAGTCCAAATATTGGGCACAAGAAATTACTTGCTCTTTAGTGACAACTCCACCTTTCGCCACATCCTCGGTGATAGATGGAAACAAGGATTTTATAAACCACTAAGCTAAAAGTTGACCAGGAACATAAGTTTTAACCATTCGACGATGACGACGCCACTCATGAATATGATCAGAGATATGAGTAGCAGTAGTCTGTTTAAAGTTGTTTAATAGTTCTGTTCTAGTTTCATATCATATGGGTAATTGGAAGTGGGTTAAACATGTGGTAGCTAAGGTTGTAAAGTTATCAAAAGAATCTCGTGGTAACTCAATGTACCACTTCGCAGCTGGACCAATAAGCGTTCTCTGGAAAATGCGTAGTCTAACTGAATCATCAATCAAGGAGTTTGATGAACACCATAAATGAAAAGTCATGACATGGTTGGACTGGTCTTCTATAGCATTTCCATTGAATTTCAGAATATCAGAAGGTAATTTATGAGGAATCACTAGCCACCAAGGTGCATAAAGAATTGGGTCATTGTTGAGCCGATTTAGATCTGCTAATTCAAGTGTTGCAATTGTCTATTGAGGTCAGGTTGAACATAACTAGGGTAAGATGGAATTGCCTAGGCAATAGGCCTTTGCATACCAACATAAGGCATCTGTTGATGGTAACCTTGATAGGGGTAAGTTTGTTGAGCATATCCAATATAAGGTGGTTGTTGAGCATCGGGATACATTTGCTGTTGCCCAAACCCAACATAGGCTTGTTGACTAGGACTTGGGTAAACTTTTTGTTGACCAAACCAAACATAGGCTTGTTGACCAAGTCCAGGATGAGGTTGGTATTGCTCGAATTGCCGCTGTTGATATTGGGGTTGCCAAGGCTGTTGAAGCAACTGTTGTTGTTTTTGATACAACGGTTGTTGATTGTTATGAAATCAGCACACAAAAAGATAGAAAAGATAGATCAACGCTTTAGAATTCAACCTCTTCAAGGGGGCAACCTCTTTTACATTACACAAATGAATGATTCTTTGATGATTCAAATGACAAAACCTCCCTTCTATATATAGGAGTCTAAGGAGTCACAATATAACCCAACCGACCTAACAATAATAATATAAATGCATAAAAATAACAATAGAGGGATTCTATGGGGCACAGTAATAACAATATGGGGACAATAGGGGCACAACAATATTAATAAGGGATACAACTATAATAGTAATGGGGTAATCACTAGTATTATAGGGACCTAACATGCCCCTCTCCTTCAAAAAAGTGTTGTCCTCAATGCTTGAGTATTTCTGGATGCTTCTGTATAAAATTCTCATCCTCCCATGTGGAATCTTCAGCGGATAAGTTCTTCCACTTGATAAGATACTCTGAAATTGATCGATTTCGTAGCTGTCGAGTTCTTGTTTCTATGACTGCTTCCAGTTCCAACATAATTTTTCCTTCCTCATCAAGTTCTGGCAATATTGTTTGAACTGGGAGCTGTCGCCTATAACCTTCTTTAAACATGAAACATGGAAAACTAGGTGCAATCGAGAAGCTGCAGGAAGCTCCAATTTGTATGCCATAGTACCAATCTTTTGCAACACCTTGTATGGACCGTAATACTTTGGTGATAATTTATTGTCCTTCTTAACTTTCTTGAGGGACATTTGCTTATATGGTTGTAGCCGTAGGAATACCCAATCACCTACATCAAAACTTCTTTCACTGCGATGTTGATCTGCCTGTTGTTTCATTCTATTTTGTGCCAACACGAGGTTATCCTTTAAGAGTTTGACGACTTGTTGTTGATGTTCAATGTGATGTTCCACTGCCTGAACCTTAGAATTTTATCTTAAATATGATGTGATGGATGGTGGTTGATACCCATAAAGTGCCATAAATGGGGTCATTTT
>APFE030093898.1:0-35723 GCA_000404065.3 Pinus taeda | reverse complement strand
TGGACAGGCGTGACATCATCACCTGACACTTATCGGAAGGTAACTTTCGGTCAACTCACCTCTTCCGATATTGTTTTCACCCGTCCGATGACCTCCAGCGTTTACCACCGTTGATTTACCAAAGTTGCACGATGGTGTAAAGTACAGTCAGAAAGGTGTTTCGATATGCATCCTCCGCCGTTTGATTAAAGTCTTCTCTCTCCGCCGTTCGATTCAAGGAAAAGTCTCCGCCGGTTAAATTTCCCCAAAGTACATACGGGCCTGTTGAAAATTAAATACTGCATGGTGTATTATTTTAACCCATACCCTATGTTTATTGTTATGTCATGTTTTTGGTAAAGTTTTAATGTTTTCCCTTACGGCGCGTTAATACGAAGCATGGGTTAAAATACTACGTAAGTATTTTTATTATTTTTGATATATTTTTTTTTAAAGAACGTTGACTCCATGTAATGTAGTGTTGCACACGAGAAGCTAAGAACCTCTGTTCCTCTGTTCGCAGCAGCGAGAAGAAAAACCACACAGTTGGTAAAATGAATATGTAATAGAGTTCATTGTTGAATTAAAAAAAAAACGCAGCAGTGTAAAAATGTTTTGTTTGTAATGTAAATGAAATGCAAAGAATGCACAGCAGTGCAAGAGGAGAAGTAAATGAAGAAAAACCAAGGGTAGATTGTTTCAAATCCATGAATTGTTTCACACAGGTGAAAAGGTAAATGTGTAAATCCCTGTAAGTTTTGTTTTCACACAGCAGTGAATGTAAATGAAATATTTACACACAGTTGTGTAAAATTTCATAGGAGGCAGAGTAATTCTTGTTAAAATGTCTTGGTGAATCCCTCTGAGTAAAAGAGGATGAATATGTCTCAGTCATTTTGTTTTAATGAATAGAAATCCTTTTATGGTGGTGAAATACTCTGTTCTGTGAAATTTCTTTTAAAAGACTTCTCTGTGTAAAAGATCCTGGAGCAAAGGAAACAGAGCATTGCCTCTGTGTTTTTATTTTTCTGGTTTTGGTATTTACCCAATGCAAACAGAAAAATACCCAACAGAACTAAGGCAATTCTGAGAATCATCGAGTGGTGGGGCGATTCTCAGAATTGCCCCGACACTACCCTGCCACCACCACCACTGGTCTGGCGATGGAAGGACGATACGATTCTCATAATCGCCCCATCTGCTATGAATCACCCCAAACAATGCTTACTGGGCATCCAATATGCTTACTGGGCATCCAATATGATATTAAGCGGAATTCAGAGGGAATTTTGATGTTAATTAATTTTGGCAGGAACAAACAAAATAGTTTTCAGTAAAATTTCAGTTTTGATGTGGAGTGAGGAGCAGTTTGCTCCAATGCGGGACGTGATGAAATGGAACTTGAAGGGAGGAAGCTTCCATGTTCATCTCAGGGATGCCTTTCAAGCCATCGATAAAGAGGGCACCGGCAAGATTTCTGCCAGGGGCAAGATTTCTGCCAGGGAACTCCATCATATTCTTACTAGCATCAGGGAGACGTTGGAGCCGTCGAAATTTGATGAGTGGATTCTAGAAATTAAGGTCTATTCCAACGGAAACATCTGTTATGAAGATTTTATCACCAAGATGATGGCCAAGTAATATTTAATTTGTTGTATTGTTGTGATGCAGTCTTTTTCAAAATTTCTGATTTTTGAAACCTTCCGAAATCTTCTGCCCTTTTCTCTAGGTATTTCGGAGAATATATTTTATTATCTAAAAGGGCTTGAAGTTAGCATATGCCAAGGGTTTACAGTGGGCTTGTCTATTCATATGTTAATCCATATTCACAGTCTGATTTAAAATAGATTGCTTCGATCGGGAATGTTTTCGCCATACTCTTGTGAGAGTGCCCTAATTTTCAGTTTGCCGCTAGTGGCTTCTTTGAAAATTTCAGTTTTGATCTATTTTAATGAACTGAAAATTTTAAAGAGTAGTGCATAACATGTGTAGATGTCTACACCAAACAGCTAGCAGTACTCATATTGTCAAAATGATGATTTCATAGTTCTAATGTAGGTAAAAATAAAATAACAAAAGACGTAAATATTATAGGAAAAAAAAGTTAAATTTGCATCACATCTTCCTGTGAAGGAAAAAAATTATCATAAATCAACGGCTTCATCAACAATAGGCCTCTCATATCGAAACAAAACTAAAATATGAAACATCCGAGAGTTTGTAGGCCAAGTAGTGATAGCAACCTCATATGCTGCTGGCGTACATAAATACTCTCACTCTCCCTCCCATGGACTTTGGTGGCAAATTTGTTCTAAATTTTTCCCTAACAACACCATTGTTACCATGTGGCCTTGTTACTTTGCCCCAAATACACCTGTAATTAGTTCCCCCTTTCTTGGTTTTCGCCTTGTAAATATAGGCCATCCTTTTCCCCAGATACCAATCCACTTCCTCTGGTGTATCGACTCCTTCAATTTGAATCAGAGAAGTATTTGGTTACTGGTTTGATTTTGACCTTTTGTATCCAAGGATGATCCCTGGAACATACAACCTGATACGCTCTCCTTGGAATCCCTTCACCATGTTGATCAAAACGGCTTGGAACATCTATCTCGCAATGTGATGTGAATTGAGTTTTACTTATCAATATCAACTCTTTCCCTTGAACAAGGGGTAGCAAATAATATTACATTTCGATAGGCACACTATGATTTAATAAATAATAGAGGTTGATGTATGTCGTTGAGCTTTTTTATAGCAATGCAACACAATGTTTTGTAGATGGATATCAAAATATTTCTTTATCAAATTAAATAGGATAATTTTGAGCCATTATAAAGGTTGAAAATTGAATTATGTAAGTCAAGTCCAACATTGTATAGTGAAGATAAGAATGAAGTGTTCATTATCTGCGAAAGGGAATTGCAAAGAGTAAATGGAATGGAGATATAAGTTTTAAACCAATTGGTAGAGTTATATGGCTAATTGTACATGAAAATATGGTTTAAAGAGAAATTAATGTACAAGTTTAAAAGATGTTTCTAAAGAAGTTATTGATTGAGAAAGAAAACGTTAAAGGAGTTTCATGTAAAGAAGTTATTGATTGAGAAAGAAAACGTTAAAGGAGTTTCATGTAATAAAATTTATTACTTATGGTGAATATTCATCTATTTTTATCTAATAAGGTGAATGGATGGACTACTACACAAACTCTTCTTCTAGTTGCTGGTGCTCCTCTTCCTCCACCTTGCCCCGGCATAGGCAACATTAAAATGCATGGAACAAACAAAATAGTTACTAGTGCGTGCGTGCATGTATCAAATATGACAGAAGAAAAAGTGAAGAATCCAACTCAGCGATTTCTTCTCAATGAATATGTAGGTCCCTTTTTCTTTTTTTCTTTTGTTTTTTGGAATAATTAACTCTTACTAAGATATAAATGAATAATCAATCCATAAATGTATTTCTTTCTTTCTTTTGTTTTTTTGAATAATAACTCTGACTAAGATATAAATGAATAATCAATCCATAAAGGTTGATTAGATTACATTGTTTGGTTATTTCTAACAATCTTCATGGTATTCCTTCTCAACAAAAACCATAGTATTCCTTCTCAACAAAAACCAGACTAAGATTAACCAATAAAGTTTCATATCAAATTTGGTTTGATATGTGATCTATCTCCTCTCCTCCGAATTATAACATATCCAAATCTCTTATTCATGATGCATAGCTTAGGCATCTATGCCAAGTTTGCAAGCAATTATAAAAATCTGCAATATGTTTAGTATTTATGACTCTTCTTTTTCACCCATGGATTTGCCACATCTATTTCTTTTCTTCCCATCCTGTTTTTCATTGGGTATGACACAATATTTTCCAATCATTGTGTATGACACAATATTTTCCAATCTTCTATTGTCAGATATTTTTTGATGCTAAATAATCTTGGCCATACCATTTTAGAAACAACAACCCAAACTAAATGATTAGTTATTAGACCTTTTTATTTAGTCAATCTAAACTAGAAGATTATAAAAAAAAAATAATTCCTTTCATTGCTCCTCATAAACCAAGATAGATTGATTCATCCCTCCTTTTTAGTGTACAAAGAGGAGTGCTTGATTTTTACTCAAAAAGATGGGGTGTTGATGTTTCTATTTATGGATGCTCAGGTTTTTATATTAAAAATTTTCTCGAGTGCTTGATTTGTAGTCAAAGAGATGTGGTGATAATGTATCTAAATATGGGTGTTGATTTTTTTATATTGAAGTTTTCTCTTTGTTTCAATTAGAATTAGAAGGGTTTGTTCTTTTTTGTTTTCCTTATAATAAACTATTGTTCTCAATTGAAATTGGATCATTTGTACTAATGTTTCTTTTCAATGTAAGTTTGAGGTGCAAGTTACTTATTTTATTTTTAGACTATGATATTTAACACATAGTGACCTATGCTTAATAAACTAAAATTAGGAAGGTTTAATAACTTACTTAGTTTTTTTTATGGTTTTGGTGTAGCTTGTTTGTAGAGAGACTAGAGATTTGTCCCCTAGGCAATAACATTCTCTTGCATCTTTGAAATCTTATTTATTGGTTCTATGTGCTTGCATTACCATCTTTTCTTAAATGGTATTTGAAATAGTTATTCAAGAAAATTTCTAAACATTTTAGCCTTTCATGATAAAATGTTCATTTTTACATTCTCTTGTATGTTTGTTTTGATTAGTTCTATTGAGTCAAATTGGTTTTCAATAGGTTTGTTTTGAGTATGTGAGGTTTCTATTGTCTTATTAATTCAAGTGGAAGAGATCTTTCTTATATATCATTATATTATGAAGTGACATTGGACATAATTAAGCTTTGGGCCATACCCTTTTAGAAACAACAACCCAAACTAAATGATTACTTATAAAGAATTAGAAATTTCACAAATATAGTAAACCAATATTAAGTGTGATTTATGGACTTAAATGAGTTTTGGAGGGTAAACTTTGAAATGCCACAGAACTGAAATTAGAGGTCAGTAGAGTGTGTGAGGTCCAATTATTGGATAGAGTTCTTAAGAAAATTCAACTGTAACATTAGAGTTAAATATGAGGCATCTTAGGTCAAGTGCCTAATGGTTAAGAGCATGTGTTTCCTCCTAAGAGGTCATAGGTTAAAAAACCAGAAGGGGTTAGAGTAGATATGCCTTCGTAGACAATAATCAAATCGTTGCATGGAGGTGGGTCTCTTGTCCCATAAACAAGGGGGTTTCATACACTAATTTGGTGTGTGGCTTGGCTATAACCTTAAACATGGATAATAATAATAATTAGGATATAGATTGTTAGAAATTCATAATCTATAAGGGTGAAAGCATGGAGCTGGGTAACACTTTTTGGCAAGAGATGGCATGTTTGGGTGGAAAAAATGATTTCTCAATTGAGCCCTATTTAAGTTCTCAATCGAGCCATTTGAGCACTTAAACAATGTAACCCAATGTTATATAGGAGCTCGATTTAGCCGTGTCTTTGCGACAATCAAATGAAGGAGATTGGGTTTTGGATTTAATTTCTCCCTCAGGTAAGTTTTATTATATGGAATTGAATTTCAATATGTTATTTATTAATTTATATTTCATTGTACTAATTTATTTCATTATTTATTTTGTGCTTGATAATTAGGTACAACACTAGCATGTTGCCTTCAAAAAGGAAGAAATTGCATTGCAACTGAAAAAGATCCAATACAGTGCAATTTCATTCAACAAAGAAATAATGCTCTTCAATTTCATCCAGATGCAATGCAAGAAATTGGGTTGAAGAAAGGGGACTTTAGTGAATCACGTGTGGCAAAAAAGGCAAAGGAACCCTAACCACCATTACATGGAATGTTTGGAAAGACATACATTGGGAGATTCGCAGATATCAAAGATCCTTTAGAAGAGGAAAATGAGCAAAAGGAAGTAGAAAATATTGTGGAAGAAGACAATGATGAAACCCTAGAGGACGAAGAGTTTGGATTACGTGACATTGTTGATTAAATTTAAGTCATGCTTGGAAATAAAGCTTTGCAATGTTTTGACTTTGACCCTCTTTTGAGAAGAATAAACACTCAATTAAGGTTGTTATGCGTTCAATATTTCTAAGATGTGATTTTCGCATTAATTTTTAAGTTAATCATTATTTTTTGAAAAAAAAGTGATTATTATTATTATTTTGATATGAAATTCATAAAAAAAGAAAAAAAACTATTATTTAACCATTTTTAGTTAAATTTTTCATATAAAAATTGTAATTTTGACATGTCAATTCTAGCAAAAAATTATCAAAACGTGTAGTTTTTTAGTTATATTTATGTTAAAAATGGTTATGTTTATGTCCATTGTTAAAAATTATTGATTTTTAGAAGCAATTATTTCTTGTGGATTGAAAAATTAATTAAGGATGTATAAATATGTAGAATATCGAAAATTCAAAATATCAACCGTCTAATTTAAAAATGCAAAATAATGAAATCCTCACTACAAAAAAATTAAAATTAAAATAAAAAACAAGAAAATATGAACGAAATGACCTTTTCAAAAATTATTAAATTTACAAAATAATTATTTACATTTCATACATTAGAAAATTTAAAGTCAAAAAATAGGTCTTTTAAAAAAAGGGTCTGATGCAGAATACCCACTTTTCTAAATCACCATGAAAATCACTACCATTCTAAAACGTAATGTACATAAAAAAATTAAAGTGCCAAAAACTATGCTCTAAAAGAAACATGTGTGTTCTGCATCACCCCTTTTCAAAATCTGGTCACTTTTTTGCTATCTCTACGAAACGGGTAACATTTTTAGTTTCCGTTTCAAGGTTTACATAGATAACAATAATAGTAAATAAAAAAATACATATAATGTACTTATTGTTACATAAGTTACCTGTATATCCTGCCAACTGATTATATGGCAGGGATCATATATGTATTTTTTAACACATAAACATGAAAGACATTATGCATGTGTATATAAGTAGGTAAGGCTAGTTGATACGCTATAGGCCCAATTCGAGCCAAAATTTTAAAAGGACCATAGAACTAGGGTGCTAACTTGGCATAACGTCCTCATTGCAAAGTAATTTTCTTGGGCCTCACTCTTACATATACATGGTCCCCAATCTGAAATTCTCGAAAACTTTGTTTCTTATCAGCATAAATTTTCTCCCTATCTTGAGTAACCTTCAAGTTCATCCTTACTTTATTCACTGCATTCTCCATTTCTTTCAACATATCGGGACCTAGCATTAATTTATCTTCGAGGCCTCCCTAATTCAAAGGTGTTCTGCACGTGCAACCACATAAAACTTCGAATGGGCTCATCCACAAGGACGCATGATAGCTTTTATTGTAAGCGAATTCCAACAATTGTATGTAGTCTTCACACTCAGGCAGTTGTTGAATCACATACATTCTTAGCATATCGTCAATTATTTCATTTACTTGCTCTGCTTGCCCATCCTTCTGAGGATGGTATGTCAAGCTAAAATGTATCTAAGTGCCTAAACCTTCAAACAATGCTTTCCAAAACGCAGATGTAAATTTTATGTCTCTATCTGAAATTATTTCCTTTTGTATTCCATGAAGTCTAAATATATATTTCATAAATATGATAGTAATTTGAACAATCTTAAAGGTAGATTGTACTGGAGTGAAATGGGAAAAGTTACTCAATTTATCTACTTCTACCATTATTGAGTCATTTTTCTTCTTGGTATTAAGTAAGCCTGTAATAAAGTCAATTGAAATGATCTCCCACTTCCATTCTGGAATAGACAATGGGTGGAGCAATCCAGCGGATGTTGGTGCTCTGTTTTTACCTGCTGGCATTTCGAACAAGGGGCTAAATAATCTGCCACTTATTTTTTCATACATGGCCAGAAGTACCCTTTTCTTAATCCAGTGATTAGTTTCTAATAGTCAGGGTGAGTTGCATAAGGAATTCTGTGGTATTCATCTAGAATTAATTGCTTGATACTTTGTTGATCATGAACATAATGTTTGCCTAGATAAATCAACCTTTTTTCCTTATTTATCTCATATCCTAATTGTTGTTCACTATTGTTTGGACTTTGGGCCTTCTGCCATAAAAAATTGTGTTCAGGATCTCTTTGAGTAGCTTCTTTAATATGTTCCTTGAAAGTAGTTTGAACTTCACTGAATGAAATATCTGAGACACAGTTTAACTTCTGACGTAATGCATCTGCTACCTAATTTTCTTTTCCTTTTAAATGTTTAATTTCAAAATCAAACTCACTCATAAAGGAAACCCGATGTGCATGTCGAGCATTCAAAGTAGGTTGTTTAAAATAGTTACTTAAATTGTGATGACTTGTCATCAATAAAAATTTATTTCCTAATAAATAATGTCGCCACATTTTTAATGCCTGGATTACTGCAATTAGTTCCAGATCTTAGGCAGAGTATTTTTACTCATGCTCCTTTAGCTTCTGAGATTCATATTCTATAACTCTACCCTTTTTCATTAGTACTTCCCCTACTTCCTCCTTATAAGCATCGTTGGAGACAACATATTCCTTGTCTAGGTCTGCAATGCTTAAAATAGGGGTAGTAGTAAGAAATTTATTCAATCGGTCAAAACTATATTAACACTCAGATGTCCACTTGAAGATTCTTCCTTTTTTCTGCAGAGGTAATGGGATATGCTACCTTGGAAAATCATTCAATAACCCTTCTATAGTGTCCACCTAGTCCCATAAACGACCTTATATCAGCCACATTTTTCGGAATTGGCCATTCCATTATGGTTTTTATTTTTTCCAGGTCCACAACAATTCCATTCTTAGTTGTGACATGCCCTAAGTACTGAACTTGTTCTTTAAAGAAATCACGTGTTGTATTTTGCATACATCTAGTGTTCCCTTAATGTCTGCAAAATGATCCACAAATGTTCCTTGTGCTCTTCCATGTTTCGGAAATATACTAGTATATCATCAATAAAAATAAATACAAACTTATCTAAATATTGATGAAAAATAGTGTTCATAAGACACATAAAAGTTGTTGGGGCATTAGTCATCCCAAATGGCAAGACAACAATCATTTTATATATTAGGCTGACTAAGTCTTTGTTAAAATTCTTCTAGAATAAAGTTTGCTAACCGATATTAAAAGAATGTGAAGAGTGTTTGCTTAATAAACTAAAAATAATAACAATAAAATAACTAACTAGTGTGATGATTAAAAGATGAGTAATAATTGTATTAAAATAAAATATATTAATGTTAAAGGGAGGTGAGATAAAGGTCGAAATAAAATAAACGTGTTGTCAAATTATTCTATTTTTTAGAGCTTTTAGTCGAAAGTTTGTCAAACAATCTGTTGTCAAATCATGCTTATTTGTTATTTAAATATATTTTTAAATGTGTAAATGAATTAGTCACTCATAAAAATTCTTGGGGAACTTGGATTGTACATAATTTAGAGATTAATTCCAACAAATTCCTAATTTCAAGAAAATTTGACTAGAAAATATGGCTAAAAAACCTTCAAAACATAGATCAATTAGATCACAACTAAAAGAAATATTAAAAACAAAAACTGAAAGAGAAAAAAAAAAAAAAAAATGAACAAAAAAATTGCTTAACAACAATTTAATAAAAATATTGGCCTCAATAATAATAATAATAATAATAATTGTTTTAGCGAGAAATGTGGAAATTTTCTTGAATAATAAACATAAAATAATTGTTTTGTTGAAAGATTCAAAGTTCAAAAGGGAGATTAAGAAAATTTTTCAAACATAGGGAAAATTATAAGTGAAAAGTTAAAGAAGCCCCTAGTGTCACATTTCCATGTGAAAACACATTATAATCAATATAATAATAAAAACAAAAGAAAACAAAAAAGCAAAAACCAAAGAATTAAAGAATTAATTTGCCTATACCTAACCCAATACCATTATAAGTTTTCAAGTTTATAATTCTTGAGATAGATTGGCTTGTAGATTTCATAAGTTATTAAGTATTGTTTAAATGTTACAACATACAACTTTATGCACCTATGTTCAACTTAGGATAACGTTATTTATATCGTTTAATTAATAATATTTCACCAGTACATTTATATATACATTCTTGAATGAACTACTAATCCACCTTACTTACATTAATCTCCAGTAAATGCATGTACTGGAAACTTCTAGACAACATGCTCTAATTCTTATACATGTCCCTGTCTTGGGAGCTAGATCTCATCAAAGGTCCAGGACACAGATTCTCATCTGACGGTGGAGGTTTCCTTGAGTTGGGTCAAGGTAAGTACCTGCCCAACTGGCACTACCCAAGGTTCATTCACCTCATTCACTATAGGGTTTCGGGATGATTCTCTCTCTAAGGGTTGCAGTCATTTCCATGGTAATTTTCCACCCTTTATTGCTTAAACTACTTCAAGTAGTCTAGAATGGCATAGTGTAAAGATGTAGCTTAGGAATTTTAAGGTTCCTCGTTGTTCTTGTGTAATAACTTAAAGAAAATCCTTTTCTCATCTGGGTTCCTATTTGCTGATGTGCAACAAAGCCGAGTAGTGCCTTGGTTCCACATGTCGTGAATAGAAGGCGACCCCATGGTTCCAGCAGAAGGAAGTCAATTTCAGGGAACCCTTGTTATTCTCCTTTGGAAATTCTACAGTTTTGTTCAAGTTTCCCCTTGATATCTCGTGCTATTTATGAAAATTTGTCAATTATATGTATTTATGGTTTTCTTACAGTTCATGGTAAGTCCTTGTAACACCTTCTTATTATCCTTGCAGGTATTCCACTTTTTTACTCCACTTATGACCGTCAGATTACCAGGAAATATTCTCAGGGTTGTTATGCTTATATGTTTTCTAGGCATTTTTAGACCTTCTACTAGGAGGCTCATTGTGATATGATAAGACAAGATTTTTCTTTTGTTAAAAACAATGCCAAATCGGTCATTTGAGCCTAATATATTTATCTGAGTTCTGGCTTAGACTCTCGCATCAAATCTCTTAGAATTCGGGTTTCTTAGTCTTGTGGCCCACTATGTAATTTTGTTTATTACCTTGCATTTTCACGGCTTGTTAGTGTATAATAATGGGAGAAAAATGTCTACGGGTCAAACCCTCTTTTCATATGATTTGCGTCGATCATTTAACCTTACAACTTGTAATATGTTAACAATAAAATTTATAGTTGTTAACAGTGATACGATGGTAGCTATTTGTATAAATACTATAAAAGAAGGTCGATTTTGATTGTACTTGGCCGAGGTTAATTAATGTTACAGTTATTTTTATCTTATACTTCTTGCAGGTGTAAATTATTCCTTAACAGTCTCGTATATTATTAGTTTCTTTCTATTCCTGTAGTTGTGGTTAATGTAGCTTAATATGTAATGCACCCTTACTTTTGATTACAACTGTAAATTGCCTAGAATACTTATTTTTCTAAAGGGTTATTTTCAACTACATGCTCGGTCTAATATATGAGACAATGGGACTGTCTTCCAACTAGGTCGTTATCCAATCTAGGCAAAAATATTAACCCAGATCTCTGTTGGTTTTCTATCTAAGTTCCTTGTAAAAAATCTTGTAACCCTTGCCATTCTTTTAGTTTGCTACTTATTTTTTTTAATTAAATAGGATAACTTATTTCTTTGCTTAAGTCATTATCAAATTCTATTTTTGAATTGGTTCCATATGGAATAGTAATTGGTTTGTCCTTACTGACCATTAATAACATCTACAAAGGAGGACTCAAGTCCTGCAAATTTTCATACATAATATTCACACCTATGTATTTCTATCCCATTAACTTTTGTATATCTATATATAGATATATATCTTCTTTATTAGTTACACAACTGAGTCATATAGTACTTATCTATTGCCTCGCTATTCTGCACAAGTATTTGCCCCACCTTCCAAAAAAAAATGTCATTTCCTCCCAACCGTGAGATCAGTCACAGACCGAATCTCCTCTCGTGCTCTTCTCACAAGAAGGGTAGTATGTAACAACATGCAACTAGTTGTTCTGCGACTATCTAGTCCTAACCAGAATTAGTCCAACTAGCTAGCATAAATCCGTCCAACCCTTTAGCACAGATTGAAAACACAGTCTTTGTTACAACTTCATCTTTTTCTTCCTTATGTGGTTACCTCAGGTACCTATTATCCTTTTGGTTCCAATTTTTGATAATTAATTCTCAATGAGAAGTTATGGCAGTAACTACTTGACCATAACTATCTACCCAACTGACATGTGAGACATAATTGGAATTATTTCCAAGATGTCACCACTTCTGCACAACTTAATGACATAATTTATTAATCAAACAAAAAATTAAAGATTCCAGTTTGTCATCTGACAGTGGAGGTTTCCTTGAGCTGGGTCAAGGTAACTACCTACCTGACTGGCACTGCCCAGGGTTCATAAACGTTGTTCAATATAGGGTTTCAGTATGCTTCTCTGTCTAAGGGTTGCAGTCATTGCCATGGTAATTTTCCACCCTTTCCTACTGAAACTACTTCAGGTAGTCTAGAATGGCGGAGTTTAAAGATGTAGCTTAGGAATTTGAAGGTTCCTTCTTGTTGTTGCCTGATAACTTAAGGAATTTCCTTTTCTCATCTGGATTCAGATTTTCTGATGTGTAACAAAGTCAAATAGTGGCTTGGTTCTAGATGTCATGCGTAGAAGGCGATCTGATGGTTCCAGCGGAACAAAGCCAATTTTAGGTAACCCTCGATACCCTTCTCTAGAAATTATACAGTTATGTTCAATTTTCCCCTTGATATCCCATGTTATCTACAGAAATTTGTCAATTATATGTATTTATGGTTTTATTACAGTTCAAGGAACCCCCTTCTAACACCTTCTTATGATTTGTGCAGGTATTCCACTTTCTTACTCCATTTATGACCATCAAATTACTAGGAAATATGCTAAGGGTTGCTCTACTTCTGTGTTTTCTAGGTATTTTCAAACCTTCTACCAAGAGGCTCATCGTGATATGATAAGAAAGGATTTTTATTTTGTTAAAAACAATGCCAAAGTGGTCATTCAAGCTTGAGATATTTATTTGAGTTCCAGCTTAGATGTTGCATCAAATCTGTTAGACTTCGAGTTTCTTAGTCTTGTGGCCTACTACATAATTTTGTTTGTTACATTGCATTTTCACAAGCCAGTTAATGTATAATAATGGGAGAAAATCGTGTATGGGTCAAACCCTCTTTTCATATGATTTTTGTCGGTCATTTAACCTTATGGCTTGTAATATATTTACAGTAAAATTTATAATTGTTAACAGTGCTATGATGGTAGCTATTTGTAGAAAGACTGTAAAAGAAGGTCGATTTTGACTATACTTTGACAATGTTAATTAATGTTACAGCTATTATTATCTTATACTTCTTGCATATGTAAATTATTCATGTAGTTCTAGGTTCGATAGAGAATAGATTTTGATTAATGTAGGTTACCCTTACTTTCGATTATAATTGTATGTTTCCTACAATACTTATTTTTCTGAATGTTTACTTTCAACTACATTCTTTGTCTAATATACGAGACAATGGAACTACCATCTAGCTAGGCTGCTATCCAGGCTAGGCTAGAAGGCTAACCCAATTATCTGTTGGTTTTCTATCTAAGCTCCTTATAAATAATCTTGTAACACTTACCATTATTTTAGTTTTCTACTTCTTTTTTTTAATTAACTAGGATAACTTATTTCTTTTCTTGAGTCATTATCAAATTCTATTGTTCAACTGGTTCCATATGGAATAGTAATTGGTTTGTTCTTACTGATCATTAATAAGAGTTACGAAACAGGACTCAAGTCGTGCAAATTTGCATACAGAATATTCACACTTATGTATTACTATTCCATTAACTTTTGTATAACACTCTTTGTGTATATATCTTCTTTATCGCTTACACAACTCAGCCATATAGTACTTATCTTTTGCCTCACTAGTATGCACAAGTATCCACTCCACCTTCCAGAAAGCAATGTTGTTTCCTCCCAACCACGAGATCAGTCACAGATTGAATCTCCCCTTGTGCTCTTCTCACAAGCAGGGTAGTTTGTAACAACATGCAGCTAGTTCTTCTATGACTATCTAGTCCTAACCAAACTTAGTCCATCTAGCTTGCATAAATCTGTCTGACCCTTCAACAGGGATTGAAAACACAGTGTTTGTTACAGCTTCGTCTTTTTCTACCTTGTTTGGTTACCTCAGGTACCTATTACCCTTTTGGTTCCCATCTTTTAAAAATTAATTCTCAAGGACAATCTATGGCAGTAACCAACAGACCATAACTATCTACCCAATTGACAAGTGAGACACAATTGGCATTCTTTCCAAGATTTCGCCACTTATGCACAACTTAATGACATAATTTATTAATCAAACAAAAATTTAAAGTTTCTAGTTTGTCATCGGACCTTCCCTAAACCTAAGTAATAGTATCATGTCTTTTATTATGGATAATTAATATTTACAAATTACTAAGAAATGTCACATCTCTACCCCCTTAGATTAAAGATTGTCCTGATGTTGGACACTGTCAAACAAACCCGAATATGCTTCCTTCATAATTTTTTCATCTTCCCAACTAGCCTCTTTTGGGTTAAAGTGTTGCAATTACACTTTAACTTGGATGATAACTCGCTTCCACAGTGTTACTTCTCTCTAATTGATATGTGTAGGGGCTCGACCATGAATTTTTCATCTGTCTCGACCAACATAGATAGTCATCGAGAAATCTATCAATTCCTCCTCCATCTTTAAAAAATAATAGTAAATAAAAAAATAAATTTAATGTACTTATTGTTACATATGTTCCTTGTATATCTTGCCAACTAATTATATGGTGGGGATCATACATGTATTTTTTTAACATATAAACATGAAAGGCATTATGCACGTGTATATAGCTAGGTAAGGCTAGTTGATACGCTACAGGCCCGATTCGAGCCAAATTTTTAAAAGGACCATAGAACTAGGGTGCTAACTTGGCACAAACTCCCCATTGCAAAGTAATTTTCTTGGGCTTCACTCATACATATATGTGGTCCCCGATCTGAAATTCTTGGAAACTTTCTTTCTTATCAACATAAATTTTCTCCCTATCTTGAGCAGCCTTCAATTTCATCCTTACTTTCTTTACTACATTCTCCATTTCTTTAAACATATCGGGACCTAGCATTAATTTATCTTCAGGGCCTCCCTAATTCAAAGGTGTTCTGCACTGCGACCATATAAAACTTCGAATGGGCTCATCCACAAGGATGCATGATAGCTTTTATTGTAAGCGAACTCCACCAAATGTATGTAGTCTTCACACTTAAGCAGTTGTTGCATCACATACATTCTTAACATATCTTCAATTATTTGGTTTACTCACTCTGTTTTCCCATCCGTATGAGGATCGTATGTCATGCTAAAATGTATCTAAGTGCCTAAACCTTCAAACAATGCTTTCCAGAATGCAGATGTAAATTTTACGTCTCTATCTGAAATTATTGTCTTTTGTATTCCATGCAGTCTAAATATATCTTTCATAAATATGATAGTAATTTGAACAATATTAAAGGTAGATTGTATTGGAATAAAATGGGAAAATTTACTCAATTTATCTACTACTACCATTATCGAGTCATTTTTCTTCTTGGTATTACGTAAGAATCTAATAAAGTCAATTGAAATGATCTCCCACTTTCATTCTGGAATAGACAATGGGTGGAGCAATCCAGCAGGATGTTGGTGCTTTGTTTTTACCTGCTAGAATTCCAAACAACGAGCTAAATAATCTATCACTTATTTTTTCATACATGGCCAAAAGTACCCTTTTCTTAATCCAGTGATTAGTTTCTAATAGCTAGGGTGAGTTGCATAAGGAATTCTGTGGTATTCATCTAGAATTAATTGCTTGATACTTTGTTGATTAGGAAAATAATGTTTGCCTAGATAAATCAACATTTTTTTCCTTATTTATCTCATATCCTAATTTTTGTTCACTATTGTTTGTACTTTGGTCATGCTACCATAAAAAATTGTGTTTAGGATCTCTTTGAGTAGCTTCTTTAATATGCTCCTTGAAAGCAGTTTTAACTTCACTGAATGAAATCTCTAGGACACAGTTTAGCTTCCACTTAATGCATCTGCTACCCAATTTTCTTTTCCTTTTAAATGTTTAATTTCAAAATCAAAGTCACTCATAAAGGAAACCCGACATGCATTTAAAGCATTCAAAGTAGGTTGTTTAAAATAGTTAGTTAAAATTATGATGACTTGTCATCAGTAAAAATTTATTTCCTAATAAATAATGTTGCCACGTTTTTAATGCATGGATTACTGCAGTTAGTTCTGGATCATAGGTCGAGTATTTTTTCTCATGCTCCTTTATATTCTAAGATTCATATTCTATATCTCTACACTCTTTCATTAGTACTTTCCCTACTCCATCCTTACAAGCATTGTTGCAGACAACATATTCCTTGTTTGGGTCTGCAATGCTTAAAATAGGGGCAGTAGTAAAAACGTGTTTCAATCGGTCAAAATTGTATTAACACTCGAATGTCCACTTGAATATTCTTCCTTTTTTCTGCAAGGAGGTAATGGGATATGCTACTTTGGAAAATCATTGAACAAACCTTCTATAGTATCCATCCAGTCCCATAAATGACCTTATATAAGCCACATTTTTCGGAATTGGCCATTCCATTATGGTTTTTATTTTTTCCGGGTCCACAACAATTCCATTCTTAGTTATGACATGTCCTAAGTACTAAATTTTTTCTTTAAATAAATCATACATGTTGTATTTTGCATACATATGGTGTTCCCTTAATGTCTGCAAAGCGATCCACAAATGTTCCTTGTGCTCTTCCATGTTTCAGGAATATACCAGTATATCATCAATAAAAATAAATACAAACTTATCTAAATATTGATGAAAAATAGTGTTCATAAGACACATAAAAGTTGTTGGGGCATTAGTCATCCCAAACAGCAAGACAACAAATTCATAGTTCCCGTAATGATTCCTAAAGGTTGCTTTATATACATATTCTTCTTTTATTATTATTTGATGGTAACCTGAACGAAGGTCAATCTTAGAAAATATTGTATCCCCCTTTACCTGATCAAACAACTCATCAATATGGGGTAAAGGGTACTTATTCTTAATAGTCAATTTATTTAACTGTTGATAATCAATACACAATTGCAAAGTTCCATCCTTATTCTTCACGAAATGTACAGGAGCTCCCAAAGGTGACACACTTGGGTGAATGTTCTTTTCATCTAATAATTCTTGTAATTGCATTTTAAGTTTTTTTAATTCCAGCACACTCATCCGATAAGGTTCTCGGGATACTGGAACAGCCCCAAGAACTAGTTCAATTGTAAAATCTATATCTCGACTTAGGGTCAATCCAGGAATATCTTCAGGAAAAACATCAGGAAAATTTTGTACAATAGGTATATTTTCCAAGGTGACAGTTTTCTCTTTTGAATTGGTATATCCTACTTGCACCGCTTAAATTTGATACCCTTTCTGAATGCATTTTGCCAACTGGGAAGCAGTTATCAGTCTTAATTTTAGGGGTCTTTTCACTCCTTGAATTTACCATCTTATTCATTTTTCATTTACAGAATTAATAGTTTTATCTTTACAATTGATGAGGGGCCAATGTCTTTCAAGCCAATCCATACATATTAGTACATCATAAGATCCTAAAGGTAGGACATTCAAATCTACAACAATCGATTATCTCGCGAGCTCCATGGGGTAGTTATTGACCTTAGCTATCACCATTCTCTTAGCCCTCATGGCCAGTTGCACCAACCATGGATTCTTAAATTTAATCATTTGCAAACAACAATTTTCTACTACTTTTGGGCTTATATAACTCAAACTATCTCTTGGATCAATCAAAATAGACACAGTTTGGTTAAAACTCTTACCTTCAAAGTCTACCATAGTGGGTTGGTACTCAGCGTGGTGATCTTCTAGAGTAGTGTTAATTCTAGGTAAACTCCTTACCACTTTTCCTACATTGTATGCTTCTTGAATTTGTGCCACATGTTTGGTCCCCTTATGATGAGGACAATTCTTAACGTAAGGCGGTCCCCCACATCCCCAACATTGCACTAGAGATCTTGTCATTGGTTCCATTCCAATTTTATCTGATTGTTCATTGTGTTTTAGTTCATTTGCCAATTTGAATCTTTGCTGGATTTTATTAGCATTTTGGTTTTGCGGATTTTTGCAAGGCCCTTTAGGATTTGTAGACTTATTTCCTTTAGCACCTTGTGAAAACTTAGATCTCTTCTTCTAAGTCCACCTTTTTCCTTCATCTCCTTTCTATTTATTCTGTTGATAACATATACACATCTTCCTTATCACTTCGTCCATATTTTTTGGATTATCAAACTCTAAACACTCCTTCATGAATGCAGACAGACTGCTAATAAATCGTTGGACCTTTGCCTTTTCCTCACGTATATAAGGAACATATCATAGCAAATATGTAAATTTTGTTATCAATTCGTACATGGCCAATTTTCCCCGCCAAAGGTCATTAAATTCCTTCTCTTTTTCATCATAAAATCTTTCAGTTAGGTACTTGTCCTTAAAATGTTCCTGAAATTTTTCCCAAGTCACATTTTGCTCATTGATTCCACATATTATTTTCACAGCTTCCCACCATAAGGTGGTTTTTCCATGTAGTTGACAAATTTCTAGTCAAGCCTTTAGATTATGATAATGCTGATACAATTGGAAGCATTTGTTCATATTAATAAGTCAAGCTTCAGCGGCCTCCTCCTGTTTTCCATCAAAGGTTGGAGGCTTAATTTTTTTTAATTCTCCCTGCAACTCATTCTTCTATCTTTTGTGCTTATTATGATCTGAAACATTATCTAATTCCTCTTCCTGATTTTCTTGATCACCTTCCGTTTCCGTGTTTTCATCCCTTATCTCTTTATTTCCCATCATATTTTCTTGCTCTGGACTAGGAATGGGTTGTCGTTGGTTTTGCCTACGAGAAAAACTTTTCATAATTTTTTTTTGTTCTTGCATCAAACTTTCATTTTCAGCTCGTAATCTGGCCATTTCATTCAACTCTTGAACTATCTCTAGTATAGCAATGTTAGTGGTCCATGATTCTTCTCCCAAATGCACCCACATTTCCGAATTAGTTTCTGGAAAGGGTGTTGAAACTGCTCCCATCACAAGTCTTACTAGTGTGAATCCTGCTCTCCTCATATTGCCTCCTCTTCACGCCCTCTCTAGGAACATCACAATTGTTATTATTTTATTACTAACCCAAAGGTCACATCTTTGCAACCTGGCTCTCATACCACTTGTCACATCTCCATGTGAAAACTCATTACTCAACATAAAAGAAAAAAAATAAAGAATTAATTTTCCTTTACCTAACCCAATACCATTATAAGTTTTCAGGTTTGATAATGCTTGAGATATATTAGCTTGTAGATTTCATAAGCTATTAAGTATTGTTGAAATGTTATAACATACAACGTTATGTACCTATGTTCAACGTAGGATTACGTGATTGATATCGTTTAATTGATAACATTACACAAGTGCACTTATATGTGTGTGTGTGTGTGTGTCTCTATATATGTATGTATGTATGTATGTATGTATGTATGTATGAGACATGGACAGGTGTAAGAATTAGAGCATCTTCTTCAGAATTTTCTAGTACATGCGTTTACTAGAGATTAATGTAAGTGAGGTGGATTGGTGGGTCATTCAAGAACACACACACACATGTGTGTGTGTGTGTGTGTGTGTTCTTGAATGACCCACCAATCCACCTCAGTTACATTAATCTCCAGTAAATGCATGTAATGGAAACTTCTAGAGAACATGCTCTAACTATTACACCTATCCATGTCTCGGGAGCTGGATCTCATCAACGATCTAGGATGTAGATGCTCATCTGACAGTGGAGGTTTCCTTGAGCTGGGTCATGGTAACTACCCACCCAACTCATGTTGCCTGGATTTCATTCACCTTATTCACTATAGGGTTTCAGGATGCTTCTCTCTCTCAGGGTTTTAGTTGTTGCCATTGCAATTTTCCACCCTTTCCTACTGAAACTACTTCAGGTAGTCTAGAATTGTGGAGTGTAAAGATGTAGCTTAGGAATTTGAAGGTTCCTCATTGTTCTTGTGTGATAACTTAAAGAAATTTATTTTCTCATTTGGGTTCCTATTTGATGATGTGCAAGAAGTTCGAATAATGGCTTAGTTCTAGATTTCATGCATAAAAGATACCTTGATGGTTCTAGTTGAAGGATGTCGGTTTCAGGTAACCCTCGCTACCCTTCTTTGGGAATTCTACAGTTATGTTCAAATTTCCCATTGATACCCCATGTTATCTACATAAATTGTCAATTATATGTATTTACGGTTTTCTTACAATTCACGGAACCCCCTTCTAATGCTTTCTTATGATCTGTGTAGGTATTCCACTTTCTTACTCCAGTTATGACCATCAAATTACTAAAAAATATGTTAAGGATTGTTCTGTTCTAGGTTTTCCAGGTCTTTTCAAACCTTCTACTAGGAGGCTCATCGTGATATGATGAGAGAGTATTTTTATTTTATTAAAAACAATTCCAAAGCGACCATTTGAGCCTATTATATTTTTCCGAGTTCCATCTTAGACTTTCGCATCAAATTTGTTAGACTTCGGGTTTCTTAGTCTTGTAGCCTACTATATAATTTTGTTTATTACCTTGCATTTTCACAGCAAGTTAGTGTATAATAATGGGAGAAAAATTTATACGGGTTAAACCCTCTTTTCATATTATTTGTGTCAATCATTTAACCTTACGGCTTGTAATATGTTTATAGTACAATTTATAGTTGTTAACAGTGCTACGATGGTAGCTATTTGTAGAAAGATTGTAAAAGAAGGTTGATTTTGATTGTACTTTGTCGAGGTTAATTAATGTTACAATTATTGTTATCTTATACTTCTTGTAGATGTATATTATTCCTTGACAGTCTCGTATATTTTTAGTTTCTTTCTATTCTTTTGGGTTCAACAAAGAATAAATTTTGATTAATGTGGGTTAATATGTTATGTACCCTTACTTTTGATTACAATTGTACGTTGCCTTCAATACTTATTTTTCTAAAGGGTTATTTTCAACTATATTCTCGACCTGATATACGAGACAATGGGATTGTCTTCCGACTAGGCCGCTATCCAGGCTAGGTCAGAAGACTAATCCAATTCTCGGTTGGTTTTCTATCTAAGTTCCTTGTAAATAATATTGTAACCCGTACCATTATTTTAGTATGCTACTTAGTTTTTTAATTAACCAGGATAACTTATTTCTTTTCTTAAGTCATTATCAAATTTTATTGTTCATCTGGTTCCATATGGAATAGTAATTGGTTTGTTCTTACTCATCATTAATAACAGTTACGAAACAGGACTCAGGTCCTATAGATTTGCATACAGAATATTCACACTTATGTATTTTTATTCCACTAACTTTTGTATAGCACTATTTCTATATATATATATCTTCTTTAGTAGTTACACAACTGAGTAATATAGTACTTATCTTTTGCCTCACTAGTCTGCACAACTCTCCACTCCACCTTCCATAAAGCAATGTCGCAAACTGAATCCCCCCCCCCCCCATGCTCTTCTCACAAGCAAGGTAGTCTGTAACATCATGCAACTAGTTCTTCTATGGATATCTAGTCCTAACCAGACTTAGTCCAGCTAAATTTCATAAATATATGTGACCCTTCAGCACGAATTTAAAACACAGTCTTTGTTACAGGTTCATCTTTTTCTCCCTTGTCTCATTACTTCATGTACCTATTACTCTTTTGGTTCCCATCTTTTGAGAATTAATTCTCAAGCAAAAGCTATGGCAGTAACTGCCTAACCATAATTGTCTACCCAACTAACATGTGAGACATAATTGGCATTCTTTCCAAGATGTCATCACTTCTACACAACTTAGTGACATAATTTATTAATCAAACAAAAATTTAAAGATTCTGGATAATCATATGACCTTCCCTGAAGCTCAGGAATAGTATCATGTCTTTTACTGTGGTAATTAATATTTACAAATTACCCGGAGATGTCGCACCTAGGGTTGTGGCTTCTTGGTCAGCGAATGTACTGCTAAGGTTTTCATGCCGCTATGTAGGTCATAGGTTAAAACCTTTTCTTTCCCATGCGTTGTGCTTGAGGGAGGTGCAGTTGCACCTAGAGGTCATAGTGGAAGCCATTTGGGATTGATGTCGTGTCATGCAAGTGTGAGAGCTAGCGTGTTACACACACACACACACACACACACACACACAGATATATATATATCAAATAAGTTGATAAATGTTTTGAATAAAAATGTGTGGAGAAAAAAAGCGTTTGTATAGGAAGATTAGTAATAGTAATAATAATTGGTTCAGTTTCCATAGTTAAAGCACATTTTATTTTGAGATATCACTCGTTCATTTCTATCCATGGTTGATCAAACTAGAAGTGATTACTTTGGGTGGAGCTTCTTGCATAAATATTCCATGGACATAGTGGTCACCTAGTATATAAATATTCTATGGAAATAGTGGTCACATATCTTTGAGGTTTGTGAACCACTTAGATTTAATGCTAACATCCTATATTTGGTAAGTTGGTTTTTGAGTTGTTGGTGATGGTTGAGAAATTATCTAAACCTCTCCCCTTAAATTATGAATAATTTAGATGTGAGAAACTCTATATTATATAGGAATGACTAAATGTAATTTGTGTGTGTGTGTGCATACATACCATTGTTTGAAATATATTCTATTTTCAACCATTATTTCATGGTATTAGAGCCTAAATCGAGAGGCTTTAAACCTATGTAGTGTGGTGAGTGATCATAGAATATTTTATCTCTATTTATTTCTTCAGCGTTAGTGTCTACGTTGACGAAAGTTGTGGATTTTATTTACTAGGAAGTCTATGTGTTGGCATATTTTGAGCTGATTTGTTGAATATTTGATGGATGGTGTGGTCTAATGTCGTGCAGTGAGATGAGTGTTGTCAAGCCTCTATTCAAGCTTTGTTTATCTTGTGAGTGTAGCAGTGGATTCGTTTGAGAATCCGACATCACTGTAACACACAGTTTGACATCAACGCGGCATGGATCAAACAAATGATTTTTCTATGGAGTTCTAATCATTTTCGATTAATTTAATATTCATATTCTTTGAATTACATGACTACAACCCTTATTAAATTGACTATGGTTTGGTTTTACGTATACAATATTGTTATCTATTATTTATCGAATGATCCTGTGATGTTGACAAAGGAACTCGTAATAGCAGTGGTTGGACTCAATTAAATAGCAACTAAATTCTTAGTTGAATCGTTATCTATTCAAACCTCTCCTTTTAATTTAGCAAGAAGAGTTTACCTTCTCTTCTATCCATCAGGCGGCTCCAAAGTATTTTTTGTCACCTCTCTGCGGATCGTTGAGTTTTGTGAGAGTCCATTTTTCTTTGATCATGGAAGACTAGGTTTGTTTAAGTATTTTTATGCTAGATGTGTGACTTATTTGTTGTTAGAGGAGGAGTTAGTTGCACAAGAAAGTGGATTGTTGTCTTGTTGAAGCATCCTTTTTTTAATTATAGAGGGGTATCGATAATTATAGAAAGGTACCTTAGTGTTAAAGTTTAAAAATAATTTTCTGTTAGTTTTTAATATTTTCTAATCATGGAATTCATGGTCTTAGAAATTTTGTGTGGCTTAAACTTCCCCTCATGGAAAGTAAAAGTGCAGTTTAAATTAATGTAGAAACATTTGTGGGGCATAGCGCAAGGCTTAGAAGTGGCACCTACAGATGCCAAAAAGTTACTTGAATGAAAAAGTAGAGATGAAAAAGCTAAGTCCATTATCGGACTTACTCTTTCAAATTCACAGTTACATCTTGTAGATCTCACTAAACCATCTAAGGAAATATGGGAACACTTGATTCAATTGTTTGGTGCAAAAGCTACAAATGAAAATTTTATATAAAGTTGTAATTATTTAGAATTAAAATGAATGAGGAGACATCTATGTCCAGTTATTTGAATACTTTAATGTCTCTTTTAAGACAGTTGTTTGAAGCAGTTGTTAAGGTGGAAGACGAATATTCAAAAGGCATCTTATTAAATAGCTTACCTTCAAGTTATAGTAATGTTGTCTTCACTTTGAGTCAAATGTCTTCACAAAAATTGGATGAGACAATTGCAACACTTTTGGCAGAGGAAAAGAGACTAAGACCAAAGGATACAGAAAGAAATTCTTAAATAGAAAATGCATTATTTTCAAAGACAAGGATGCGAAAGAAAAATGGAAATAAAAGTGAACTTGAATGCTATTGCTACAAGAAAATTGGGCGTATAATGTGGAATTGCAAAGATTGTGCCAACGATCTATTAAAATAGAAGGTAAAAGTATCAATGAACATAGCCACATATGAATATTCATTGAATTCTGATGATGAATTCAATGAAGAATTTGAACCTCTCAAACTCTTTTAGAAAAACTGTAGTTTAGTGAAAAGGATCAACATGGATTGTTATCCAAATATATTGGCAGTTTTGGATCTAGGGAAGGATCCCTCATTCTTGATCATGTGAGAATGGTCTTTGAGTGAGGTTACATGAAAAATTAGGATGTTGTTCAGTAATTGACTTCAGGGAATCTGTGATTCAGAATTTCAGGAGTGGAACTCGGGAATCCAACTTGTTGACTACACCTTTACGAGGGTCAGGAGGCAACTTGATGGAGCCCATGGTGATCTAGAAGTTGTAAACAATTTAAAGAATGGTTATGTGTTTTGTTGTTTATGGGTGGTTTCAATAAGTTTATGTAATGTAAGAATTAAGGGAGGCACTTAGAGTTAATGCTTACATCTTATATTTGAGAAGTTGGTTTGTGATTTGTTGGTGATGGTTGAGAAATTCTCTCAACCTCTCCTCCTAAATTAGGAATAAGTTAAATATAAGAAACTCTATATTATAGAGTAATGACTTAATGTAATTTGTGTATGTGCATGCATACATACCATTGTTTGAAATATATTTTATTTTCAATCATTATTTCATGTTTGTGTCGCTATGGAGGTCACAAGTTTAAATTGTGTCTTACATGTGCATTGTGCTTGGGGGCGGTGCAGTTGCACTTGTAGGTTATAGTGGTAGATGTTGGGGATTGATGTTGTGTCACAGGAGTATGAGAGTCGGCACATTACTAATTCCACCAGTCAAAAAAATAATAAAAATAAGTGAAAAGTTAAAGATAAATAAAAAAGAGTAAACCAAATCAATTGATAAAAATTTTGAATGGAAAATGTGTGGAGCAAAAAAAAATTAAAAAAAAAAATGTATAAGAAGATTAATAGTAGTAATAACAATTTCTTTAGTTGCCATAGTTAAAGCACATTTGCTATTGATATGTCACTGGTTCAATTCTCTCCATGGTTGATCTAGCTAGAAGTGATTACTCTGGGTGGATTTTCTTGGCATAAATATTCCACGGACATAGTGGTAACCTACTATAAATAAATATTTTATGGAAATAGCAATCACATTTTATAGAAATAGTGGTCACGGTACATGAACTACATAGAAAAATAATAATAATAATAGCGATGTTGATAAACTTGTTTATTTTGGAAAAAAACTTCGAAATTTATTTTAACTATCAATCATTATTAGGTAGATGGCATGGACTTAACCTCCATAGAATATTATAGGCTATTCTTAGTAGTATAAACAAATCAAAGGTAAAGTTTTATCTCCAAAATAGTTATGCTTTTTTTGTGGTTTTATTTAAATTTATTAATTAAAAAAATTTATCATATGACCAAGTGTCATATGAAATGAGTTACTATTTTTTGGACATGTATTGATAAGCCATGGTATTGGCCCAGGGTATTGTAACAAATCTTGTTTAAGATTAAAAATCTTCATGGTAAAGTGAGGGTGAATTTCCAAGGTGAATTCTATGTACAGACTTGTGGAGGAGCCATGGGTTCTCCACTCTCCCTAGTTGTAGCGAACTTGTTCAAGGAAGACTTTGAAACTAGAGCTTTGGCTTTTTCTCTGATTCATCCGAAGATTTGGAAGAGTTTCGTTGATGACACCTTCATTAGTTGGCCCCATGGTCGGGACAAGTTGGAATCTTTCCTTTTGCTTGTTAACAATCAATCTAGCTCCATCAAGTTCACAATGGACACATAAGTTAATTATAGACTCCCATTACTTGATGTTCTTATCTCTAAGAAGGGTGAAGTTTCATTTTCTCATCAAGTTTTTTGTAAAAAACTCACACTGAGCAACACCTTGATTCTAGTTCTCATCATTGTCCAGCTCAGAAGTAAGGTGTCCTTAACACACTGGTTACCTAAGCCCTACGGATTTTTGATGAGAGTAACCTTGAAAAGGAAAAACACCATTTCCTTAAATTTTATAAAAACAATGGCTATAGTAGATCCCAAGGTCTCATGGATTTCCAAAAAGCTAGGAAAGGACTCAGCCAAAAGAAAGATCCCAATGATTTCGTTGACTATGTGCATCTTCCTTTCATTCTTGGTACCACTGACAAGATAGTTCGCATTCTTAAGAGAAATAAAGTTCGTACCACCTTTAAACCTCTTAAGACCATCTACAGCTTCCTTAGATCAGTTAAAGACCATGTGGACCCTAAGGAATTAAAGGGTGTTTACTTAATCCTTTTCTCCTTTGGTGTGCCCTACATTGGAGAAATTGGTTGATTTGTGAAGCAGAGAATTCAAGAGCACGCTGCAAATATCAAGCATAATAGATCTCGTTCTTCTACCTTAACGAAACATGCGGAAAAATCTAGACATCAAATTTGTATTGAAGAGTCTAAGATCATTGCTAATATTGATCACTTATTTCATAGGAAGTTTAAGGAAGTTTTGGAAATTCACAAACATGCGAGCAATCTAAATAAAGATGAAGCGTGGAAGATAAGTAAAAATTGGATTCATGCCCTTTCATCATAATTTTTTCTTTCTTTCCCATATATATAAGTTAACATGATCTCGAATTTTTTTTTAAATATTAATGTAATGTAATAAAATAAAAATCATAGATATATAATGTTTTTTTATTCTTTTGTTTTCTTATTTACTTTCTTTTTTGAAGGATTTTTTCATTTTAGATTTTCTAGTTTTTTATTAATATTATTTAATCTTTTCATTTTGTTTGTTTAATGTGTATTCAATTATTTATTTATTTAAATATATTTTAGTAGTTTATTGAGATGGTAGTGTTTTATTTTTTAGTTTTATTTTTATTTTTATTATATTATTATTTTATTTTATTATTATATTATTATTATATAATTGTTTAATTTTTCATTTTATTTATCAATTTAGTTGGTATGCAATCAATTATTTATTATTTATAAATATATATTATTTATTTATTTATTATTAAATTTGAATTAGACTTTTCATTAGTGAGTAGAGTTTATTAATTAATGCATTATAATATATAATAAAAAAATGTAGATTTTATTTTTTTAGATATTGATGAATAGATTTTTAAGAGGATATTTTCTTAGCAATTTGATTAGTTTTTAGTTTATCCGTTTTCTTTTTATATTTTTTCTATGGTAATTTGAATGTTCTTTTGGATTTCTTTATTGATAGTTATTTCTTTTCATATTATTATTAATATTTTTTATTATTATTGTTATTTTAAGGTTTAAATTATTTGTTTTTTCTTATAACAATCATAATTTTTAATAATATATTATTTTTAAAAAAATTTTTTTTTTTATTGTTTTAATAGTTATTTTAATTATTGATTAATAGGTAGTAGTTTTTGGTCTTTTATTTGGTTTTTTAACGTATTATTTTCATTTATTATTGGAATTTTTTAGAATATCTCAACATTATTTATATTTTTCCTTTTAGTTTTTATTTTCCATCCATGTCCTTATGATGAACCACAATATAGGGTAACTTTGACCCCAAAAATCCCATTTGATTAATCTAAAAGAGTTTTCCTATAAATTATAAATCCCATGTGATTAATCTAAAGAGTTTTCCTCTTAATTATGGATCACAGAAGTTTTCTTTAGCAAAACTTGTTACATGTTTTTTTTAAATGTATAAATGTTTAATTTATATAGTGATTATTTTATAATTAATTATGTCCATATCCATGTGTATTTTAGAATAAGGTTTTCACAATTTTAATTTTATTATCAATATTATTAGGTGCATTGTAGGTATTTAACCTCTATAGAATATTCTAAAATATTGTTAGTAATATAAAAAAATTACAAAATATCTTCATATGAAATGAGTTATGTCTTTTTGGACATGCCGTATTGAGAAGCCCTAGTATTGGTCAATAGTATTGTAAAAAAGCTCATTTACATATTAGGAATATCTATGATAAAGTGGAAGAATCTCTATGGTTAAGTTCATTCTTATATATATTTTCTAATTAAGTTAATTCTTATATATATTTTCTAATTTTAGCACTTGAGATGGATGATAGATTAAGCATTTTGATGTTTATTATGAATGATGTCTACTTAAAGATATCAATAACAAAAAAAAATCAACTTTAGCTATAAATAAAATACTTCAATTTCCACCTTAGTTTTACATGAACTTTATATAGAGAGATAAAGTAATTGAAAGTAAAAAATATTTAATTTACCTTTTTAGTATGAAGAAGATACTTAATTCCTTACTACTATAACATTGATAGACAACATGTAGAAATAATATTATTGATATTATATGATGTGTGATTCATCTTATGTTCAGTTGACATTTAATATTTAAAAGAAAAATATAAATAACAAACATGAGAAAGAGGGAGATTGTTTTAAGAGGGGGCATGTACTAACATTTTAATATGAAGAATGTGAGTCACAAACAAAATATTTCAATTTCAACTATGTATATATTATATAAATGAGTGGGAATAAAAAATTTCTTATACTTCAAATATTTTATTAGTATTTTTCTCAAAACCAACATAGATCCATCTTATCTTTAAATCTACCAAGAGCCTAGAGGAATTAAAAAGACGCTTTCATCTTGAGATATTTTATCTCTCTCTACCCTTGGTGGATATGGAGTTAAGATAGATTTACACTAGTTTAGTTAAGTTTTCTTAGCAACATGAGATGTATCATATCTATATTGATGCTCATCGACCTTTATTTTAAATGGTTGGTAAAGGTTGATAGGCATCAATCCATGATAAACATCAAGATAGTCATCATACATCTCATGTTGCTAGAAAAGCTTAACTAATGTAGCATAAATTTATCTTAACTCCACATCTACCAAGGGTAGAGAGAGATCAAATATCTCAAGATGCAAGCCTCTTTTTGATTCCTCTAGGCTCTTGGTAGATTTAGAGATAAGATGGATCTGTTGGTTTTGAGAAAAATACTAATAAAATCTTTTATGTATAAGAATTTTTTATTCACACTCATTTTAGATAATATATACATAGTTCAAATTGAAATGTTTTATTTGTAACTCACATTCTTCATATTAAAATGTTAATACATGCCCCTTCTTAAAGCAATCTCTCTCTCATGTTTTTATTAATATATTTTTCTTTTAAATATTAAATGTCAGCTATTATAACTGGACATTTTATATTTATGTCTAAGGTGATGATGAATTGTTTGTGTCTCAAGGCAAGTATATGACTGAGATACTTGAGATATTTCACATGGAGAATTGTAAGGCCATGGACACATATATAGCAACAAACTAGAGGAAGGAGTATGCTTCTTTAGGTGAGGAAGTTAATGCTACCATTGAGAGGAAGCTTGTGGCTTCATTGATGTATCTTGTGAACACACGACCCGACATGTGCTATGTAGTCAACCAGCTTAGCCAAGCTATTGTCAGGACTTCCAAATTATATTGGAAGGCAACAAATAATGTGTTACCGTGCCTCAAAGGCATTACCCAATATGGATTACGGTACAAACAGATAGAGGGAGTGAAGTTGCAAGGCTTCACTGATGTAGATTAAGCAAGGAGTCATGTGATAGGAAAAGTACATCAGGTTCTATCTTCAATGTTGGGTCCACAACTATTTCTTGGGTCCACAACGTTGTAATGTAATGTAATATGTTGTAAATAATTATATTATATTAAAACATGTAATAATAATTACATTTTAAATGTGATAGGTTAATGAATATTTTAACATAATATAATGTATAACATTTATGGTAAATCATATTATAGAAGGTGATATAGAATTTAAATAATATTATAAAAGGTAATATAGAATTTAAACTAAATATATTTAACATGATAATGTATTGTAAATATAATCATAAATTAATATATTAAAAAAATGTACACATCAAATAATTTCTATGTTGAAAAATGGCAACAAGAAATTCGAGTTTAATTTGTCCTTGAATTAAACTAAGAATTAAAATTAAATTCTATTCTCATAGCAACTTGTAAATAGTTAATTAAGTTTAATTAATTTAATTAGCTTAGAAACTTGAAATTGGAAGTCTTTCTGTAATCATGTATATGTTCTCCTTAAATTTTAAGGGTCCACGGTGAGTTTATTTGAGTCATAATTAGATTAACTTGGTTTACTGAATTGTGGCCAGTTAAATTAGTTTTAACTGTTTGTGGAACTAATAGAGGACTAACAGTCAGTTGGTGCATTGGTGCAGCCACAAGTGTTACTCTAGTTAATTGAAGATTCCCTCATGATAAACTCATGCATGTCAATTTAGAGAAAGACCCAGTTGAGACTAGACTACAGGGACATTGTACTATCAGTTGTATGATTTACTGAGTTGTAAATATCATGCATGAAATCAGAGAAGGACCTGTGTTTGGATTGTGCAGTTTTGGAAGCATGAATTCCCTTTAAATACGAGTTATTCATCCTAGGAATTCCGCAAGGAAATAGGAGCTTGGAAGGCAATGGAAATTGGCTAAGTGTTGACTAATAGTAGGCTTGTGAGGCAGAGAGTTGAGCATACTTGTGTGGAATTGTTCTTGTGAGAACAAGCTTTGTATCTTCACTCATATTTATGATTTAATGCAATATAGATAGGCGAGGTTTTGAGCTATGGCTTTCCCTAGGAAAACTTATTATGTTATATGTCATTGATTTGTCTTATTCTTATTCATATTTCTTTCATCAATCTATTTGTTTCTGTTGGTTGAGAGTAGAAGTAGATCCTTGTCCTGTGATTTAGTAAATTGCCTGAACTTGTGAATCTATAGAAAATGTTACATGGTATCAGAGTTGAATTCAATATACTAGAGGAGATTTCAAAGTTTTGAGTTTTGGTTTAAAGGTGAAATTCGAATTTGTAATGCATACTTCAGACGAAATTCTATGGTTTGTGGCTCAAGTATGCCTTGGAAGGAAACTCGAATTATATAGGATGGAGGTTATATTGGAGGATAATGGCTTGAAGGAATTTGTTGATCAATACATTCCTAACCCAGAAGCATCGGATGCACAAAATCTGGTTAAGGCGAGGCGGATAATCCTTGAGGGAGTTCGAGACCACATTGTCTTGAGTCTCCATGGAAAGAAAACCCTGTATGCTATGTGGAAATAATTGACGAACTTGTATCCAAACAACAATGACCAAAGAAAATTGGCACTAAAGGACAAACTACGAAAAATCAAAATGAAGAAAGATGAGACTATTCCAAAATACTTGACCAAGTTTACTCAATGTCGTGATGAACTTGGAAGTGTTGGAATCATAGCTGTCCAGGATGATATGGTAAGTCTTACTCTTTTGGGACTCCCAAAGAGTTGGCATAGTTATCAGGATTCTGTCACATTGGATCTTCATTGCATATGGCTGGCGACAAGGAGTTATTCAGTGACCTGGAGCAGAAAGATCTCCAAATGCATATCAAAATGGGTGACGACAAGAGGTATAGTGCCAATGGATTGGGCATGGTTACTTTTCAGAGGGAGCATGGATCTCCACTCACCTCGAAGAATGTTATGTATGTGCCCAGGTTGAAGAAGAACTTGGTATCCATTACCATGCTTGAGGATAGAGGTTATGATGTGATCTTCTTGAAAGCAAAGGCGTTCCTTCAACACATAGACATGGGTCAAGTAAAGAAGATAGGGATCTGGGTGAAGAATCTCTATAAGCTGGAGGTAGAAGATTGTGCTTCTTTGAGCATGAAAGTATAGATGGTGGAGAGCCGAGATTTTGGAAAATTGTGGCATAGGCGATTGGGCCACTTGCATCATGGGGCTTTGAAGATCATGGAATAGATCTCCATCATTTCCCCAAATGTACGCTAGAGAAAGTTGATACATGAAAGGGGTGTACTTTGGGTAAATACACGAAGTCTTCCTTTCATGATAGACACATTCGAGTGGGATCTATTCTAGAGTGAATCCATTCAGATGTGTCTGGACCATTCTCAATAGAATCCACAACCAAACACAAGTATTATGTTATATTTGTTGATGACTTTTTAAAAAAATGTTGGATATTTTTTATTCAGAAAAAGGATCAAACCATCACAAAGTTTTGTGAGTTTAAAGCATTGGTGGAGAAAAAGTTGGGCAAGAAGGTTAAATCTCTATGGAGTGATAACGGTGGTGAGTATGTCTCAAACAAGTATAAGAAACTTTTGTGTAGTGAAAGGGATTAAATAGTAGTTGACAGCACCCCATAACCCTCAACAGAATGGGGTGGCCGAGAGGAAGAAAATAAGCATAGTAGGGGAAACAAGGGTGATGTTGCATGATCAGGGTCTCCCACTACACTTGTGGATTGAGGCATGCAAAAAAAAGGTTTATGTTTAGAACCGCAGCCCGCATTGGATACATGGGATGAAGACACCAGAGGAGGCTTATTACAGGAAGAGGCCAAATGTTGGTCAATTTAGGCTTTTTGGGTCATCAGTATATTTTCATGTGACCAAATATGCATGGAGGAATCTTGAGATGACAGTAGAGTTGGGGATATTTTTGGGGTCCATTGATACACCTCACAACTATCAAGTGTTCTTGTCGACTAGCAGGATGTCAGTGGTTTGCAGGGATGTCAAATTCAATGAGGAGAAGGCCACACGAGTTTCCCTTGAGAGAGAGCTTCAACTACATGCAGCTGAGGAGATTTTAGCTTGTAAGGTTTAGAAGCCTCAGATTGATGTGAATCAAACACATGTAGACAATTCAGGAGTGGAGACATCCACTCAGATAGAGTCTTCCAGAGATGGGAGAAATCGTACCATAGAGACGAATAGATTTTTGTCGTATGCTAGAGTGAATGTGGGAGGAACCACATCACAGTGCAAACAGAGGAGGTCACCTGACAGGTGCACTAGATGCATGGCTCTTATGAGGGGATGTGTTGTGACAAAGCGATCTTCATTTGAGGAAGCAGTGCAGCATCCGATTTGAGTTGACGCCATGGTGGAGGAGTATGACTCCATAATTCGTAATAGTGTTTGGGATGTGGTCCTGAGACCACAGGATAAGTCCATTGTGAGCTCTTGTTGGATTTACAAGGTAAATCAAGTTACAGATGGTAGTGTGGAGAAGAATAAGGTTAGATTTGTGGCCCATGGCTTTTCACATGTAGAGGGGATTGACTATGATGAGACCCTTGCTCCTGTTGCAAGGTACTCGTCAATAATATATATATTGGCACTATCAACACAAATGGGGTGGAAGATAAATCAAATGGATGTAAGGAAATCTTTTTTTAATGGTATGATTGAGGAAGAAGTGTACATAGAGTAGCCTGAAGGTTTTGCAACCTTCGACTGTGATTTGCATGTGTGCCGACTCAAGAGAGCATTGTATGATTTGAAGCAAGCACCTCATGCTTGGTACACCACAATAGACAACTAGTTCACCAGGTTGGGCTTCACGAAGAGTGAAGTGGGTGGGAACATGTACCGCATAGTGGTGGAAGGTAAGATGTTGATCATTATACTTTATGTTGATGATCTCATACTGGCAAGTAATGATCAACTAATCAAATATCGCAAGGAGGACCTTGCAAGATAGTTTGAGATGAAGGAATTGAGGCTTATTCATTACTTTATGGGCATGGAAGTATGATAGGGTGATGGGGAGTTGTTTGTGCCTCAAGGAAAGTATGCCAAAGAGATACTCAGAAGGTTCCACATGGAGAGTTGCAAGCCTATGAAGACTACTCTAGCTAGTAACTAGAAGAAGGAGGATGCTACTTCAAGAGAGGTAGTGGAAGCTACTGTTTATAGCCAGCTTGTGGATTCACTCATGCACTTGGTGAACACATGACCGAATTTATGATATGCAATTAACCAACTTAGTCAAGCGATGGTTAGGCCTACCAAGTTGTACTGGAAGGAGACAAAGCATGTATTGAGATAACTCAGGGGCACTATTCAGTACGGATTATGGTACAAACAGGTACAGAGAGTGAATCTTCAAGGTTTCACGGATGCATATTAGGCAGGAAGTCCATCTGACCGAAAAAGCACATTAGGAGGGATTTTTAGTATTGGGTCAGTGACAGTTTCTTGGTACAATAGGAAACAAAGATCGGTTGCACTCAGTTTGGCAGAGGAAGAGAACATGGCTACAATTCAGGTGGCATGTGAGGCCATCTGGATGAGGGAGATCTTGGTTGGCCTATTTGGTTAGAAGAAGGATCCAACAGTGATTTACTACAATAATCAGAGTTGTATCAAACTCTCTAAAAATCTAGTTTTTCATGATAGGTCCAACCACATTGATATCTGATATCATCATCTTAGAGATTATGTATTGAGGTGGATCATGTTGTTAGATTTCATTCCCACAGAGGAGAAAGATGCTGACATTTTGACAAAGGTATTGTCAAAATGTAAATTCAAGTTTCACAGAGACAAGATCAAGGTAGTTGATAATCCCTTTCTCTTGAGAGGGAGTGTTGAGAAATGGAAACAAGAAATTCTAGTTTAATTTGTCCTTGAATTAAACTGAGAATTAAAATCGAATTCTATTCCCATAGCAATTCGTAAATAGTTAAGTTTAATTAGCTTAATTAGCCTAGGAATTTCGAGTTGGAAGTCTTTTTGTAGTCATATATATGTTCTCCCTAGATTTTAGGGGTCTAAGATGAGTTTATTTGAGTTGTAATTAGATTAACACAGTTTACTGAGTTGTGATCAGTCAAATTAGTTCTAACTATTTGTGGAACTAATAGAGGACTAACAGTCAGTTGGTGCACTGGTGCATCCACAAGTATTACTCCAGTTAACTGAATATTCCCTCATGAGAAACTCATGCATGTCAATTCAGAGAAAGACTCAATTGAGACTAGAATGCAGGGATAATGTACTATCAGTTGTATGATTTACTAAGTTTTAAATATCATGCATGCAATCAAAGAAGGACCTATGTCTTAATTGCGCAATTTTGGAAGCATGAATTCCCTTTAAATACAGTCTATTCATCCTAGGAATTTCACTAGGAAATAGGGGCTTGGCAGGTATGGAAATTGGCTAAGTATTGGATAAGATAGGGCTTGTGAGACAGAGAGCTGAGCATACTTGTGTGGAATTGCTCTTCGCGAGAAAAAACTTTGTATCTTTACTCATATTTCTGATTTAATGCAATACAAATAGGCGAGGTTTTGACATGTGGCTTTCCCTAGGAAAAATTATT
>APFE030093889.1:0-10681 GCA_000404065.3 Pinus taeda | reverse complement strand
TATATATATATTCTAAATTAACTATAAATGTTGAATATCACAACACTGCTTTAGGTAGAAGTTACACCCTCACCCATCACCAAGCATATTGCTTAAATGTGTCATAAATAAGGAGAAAATATCCTAAATAATCTCAATAATATAAATTTAAAAGTATAAAGTAAATTTGGTTATAAAGAAATAAATGTAAAATTTAAGTTAATTATAAATATGGTTATATATTTAGATATCCCATAATATTAATAAATTATTAAAATGTGAAATTTAAATCAAAATAAAATAAATATTATAAACTAAGGACATTTAAAGAAAACTAATAAAAATCTTAAAGGTAAACTAATACACGTAAAGGAAGGTGTCACCACATAGGGGCGGTGACTGCCAAGAAATGATACATAAAGACAAAAGAGAAGCATGATAAGGGGGAAAATATACAAAGAAAGCAGGAAAAATAAATCTGTTTAAGGGATGAGCCAAGGGCAAGATTTTGGAACTGAAATTTGGAAAAGCTTCAGTTGTTCTTGGAGTTTTGGGCACCGGGTCAGTGGACTTCCATTTTGAAGTCCATTAGATCTGGAAACCACAGAGGTTGATCCCAGATAAGCAGGGAGGAATCGGTTGATTTGGTAATGGAACTAGAAAACTCGAAATCGGTTGATTTGATAATGGAACCAGAAAACTCAAAACAATGTGCACGGACACCAAACGGGAGAATCTGGTTTTCTTTGCTGGGTTTCTCGCCTCCCAGCGGCCTAGGGAATAAACACATGAAAAGGGGATTAGCGATTTCGATCTCGCGACACCTGAAGGCCACCATTAATAGCACAGGCAAGATATTTGACGCGTAAAGGATTAAGTGCGTAATGAAAAAGATAAACATATTTAAAAATAAATTTTTAATAAATTTATAATTTTAAAAAAATAAAAAAAAAAAAAAATACAGTTTACTCCATTATATTTCTTTTTATTGGAAAAGCATTTGCTTTATAAGAATAGATTATGATAAACTATTTTTCTCTACTTAAAAGTTTATATTACTAATTATTGAGGTCAGTGAAAGTATGTTTAAAATTACCCATAATTTAAATATTTTATTTTTAGTTTTAATATTGAGGTGAGTAAAGTATTTTTAAATTATATTATACGCCTGCCTTAATCTATGATAAATGAATTTTAAAGTGGAAACTTATTGTAAATACATTTTAAATTAATATATTCGATTTTAAAAGAGAGATAATATCAAAATTAGAGTGCTTTCACTCATGATGTTTTCTATAAAAGGGCATAAATTCTTTTAGTAAAATTGTCCAGGACATTATTTCAATTATTTACTTTACTATTAAAACTTTTGTGTGAAGATATTTTAGTGATTATAACTCTAAAGCATAAGACAATTGTTAACATCAAAAGTATAGTTGTAATATAGAGGTGTTATTTGTCACTTTATTAGCTTTAAAGGTATTTGTATATACTATATCATTATGTTCGATATACCTTTAGAATAATTGATTTGAATGAAGAATTATTCTGGTTCAATTCATTAGTTTTTATACAAATTTTCTTCTAATACGTCTATAACACTAATTATGCATATTTAGATTGATATAATATATATATATATTATATATATTATATATTCTACTTTAATTACCTTCCAAATATTGTAGTTCCTGACTTCTTTCAATATTATTATCGTTTCACTACTTCTCTATCTAGGTCTTTGTTAGAAATAAAAATTTGGATTCCAATTGTTTAGAAGGCTTCGCGAACAACATACCTTGGAACTTTCCACAACTAACAACTAGATCTATGTTTAGCGTTAAACTATAGGAATGCAAAGGCATTTATTATTTTTATTTTTTTATATTTTATTTTTTTTTATTTTATTTTTTCAGAGAGAAAATCAACTGTATATATATTTAAGGAATGAAAGCAATATACCATGACTATAAGATCAGTTTCAAAACTATTGTATGAGTTTGTTAAGTTTGATACTTAAAGATTTTAAATTCAAAAGGATACCTTGAAGGAAGTGTCAATTGTTATATCCTTATTACTATCTACATGACTCTGTAAGTGAAAAAAGAAAAAAAAATAAATAAATAAATAAATATAGTTTAATTAAAGGGCATTGGTAGTATATTTAGTTGGAGTGCAGAGTTAATGTTGCTTAGACCAGGTTCCGCAAATTTCAATCTACAAAGTTTTGTTGGATGATTTGCAATAGCAACACCATTACTACTACACACATTATTGATCGAAGTATATCTTGCAAAATGATGTTATCCCTGTCACATGAGAAACATCGTTTGTAACTAATAGGGTTTTGTATCATTTTTCAGCTGCTTTTGATATTTTGTTGATCTAACTTGAAGGAAAGTAATGTGATTGTATTATTATAAACGACCGCAGAGACAGTTGAGTGAATTTACAAATCCTTCACAATAAACGTTGAATGAAACATGGAATATAAGTCGAAATGTTCAATAATGCAGAGCACATTCTAGTGGCACTATGGTATTGGAGCTATTATAAAATGGAATAGTTGATTCTAGAAGGCTAGGATTATGTAATTATATACCCCGTTAATAAAATTACAATTAAACCTGAAAATCTGTTAATGTCATGTAAATAATTACATTGACAATTAAAAAAATCTATTGTCAGCATTTACTTTAGATACTTAGAAATCGACAAATAATATGGATATCAAAAGCTTCATTGGGAAACCATCTACAGCTATAAATAATGTTGAAACTTATCATTCACTTGAGATATTAACAAGGGAACAGCTGGGTGGAAGGAATTGTCGATTAAGATTCCTCATCACTCAAGAGTTTAGGCAATGTACTACCAGATCTAAGATTGTGTTCCAACAACATTTGGGCACTAAAAAGGTTACTTAAGGTTTGAAAAATAGGGTTAAGGTACTATAGAAATGATACATCAAACAAGTTGTTCAAGACGAACCTAGCATTGAAATCGGGAAAAAAACAAAAATGGTTGATTTAGACTCTTCTAAAAACTATGTAGAATTTAAAATAGGCATGAGGGGAGGTGTTTCTTATTATATTATATTTCATGGAAAAGAAGGAAAGAATAAAGGATGATATTGTACCTCTAAGCTCCTTGATCAAGCATTTAAGGAATTTTAAATTTCATGAACAGGAAATGGTAAGATACAGTTATCTATATGGGCAGCACATAAATCAAAGCAAGGGTGGTATTCTGAGTTGGATAATTCTAGTGATTTTGATTCAATGCGTGGTAGTTGGAGAGATAGTGCTCCTGACATTTCTGGGAAGAGTAGGTTATTGTCTCCTATTAACACTCATAGAATTGAGATTTTATAAAATAGTATTTTGGGGAGAGAATTCCAAAATATAAATTCTGATGCTGAAGAATCTCTCAACCCTTCTTTAGAAACAGTTAGAGAAGATATTGATGCTTCCTCAGTGTTTGAAGGCAACACTTTGGCAAATGAAGAAACACGCTTAGATTTGCAGAATCGATATGTTGAAGCTTTTTACCATGAATTTCAGGACAGAGAAAGGAAGTTTATGAGCAATGCTTATCACTTTAGCATGACACTTTGCACTAAATTTTCAAGGAATGATTGTTGGGATAACATTCAGACCTAATATAACAAACAATGTAAACTTTGAAACGAGAACTATGGCCAAAAAAAACCCCTTTAAAACATCAAAAACAGTGCTAAAAACGAAAAGTGTTCATGCCGGAATAACACTTTTGTTTCCTAGGGTAAATTTTGAACATGTTTTAAAAATGGCGGTGAAAACCATTTTTTTGTGCAAAAATTGTCCAAAAAACACCCTCAAAACAAAAAGTGTTGATGTTGGGATAACACCTTTTTTTTTTCCTTTTTTTTCAAGGGTAATATTTCAACATTTCGAAATAATAGCCTAAAATATTTTATCATGACCCTCAAAAAAATTAAATTTAAAACAAATAATGAAAACATAAAATAAATAAAAAATAATAAAACAATGAAAAAACACAAAACAAAAAAGTTTAAAAAATCAACAAAACATAAATTAAAGTATATACTAAAAAAAAATCAATCATAAAATGTCAAAAAAAAAAAACTAAAAAAACTTAAAAATTATAAACAAAAAATAGTAAAAAAACATATTTAAAAAAAAAGGGAAAAAATAAAATAAATAAAATAAAAAAAATAAAATCTTGTAAACCATAAAAAAAATTGGCAAAATAAACAAAAAAAAAAAAAAAATTAAAACAAACTATAAAACTAAGTAAAAATAAATATAATTTGGTTGGATTTTTACTATAACACATGGGAAACTTGAAGACAGAGTGAGGATGAGTTCCACGGGTTTCCGTAAGGGTTTTGGTTAACGCTAGTTTACTGCAATCCCTTACCATTATTGCCCGCATACTCGTAGCCATCTGTTAGCTGTTACCTTTCCCATTCTTGGTCCATTTGTCGTTTTCAGGATGTCTTCTACTGTTATATTAGGAGATTCAATGGAAACGGAGGAGGTGGATTATTCTAAGGACTCGCATCCTGATCGTGTTATTTTTGGGTGCCCTATTTTCTCATCTACGGAAGCTGGCCCTAGCCTCACATCGGAACCGTTTCCGCCTAATTCCTCTCTGGTGGTTTCCTTGCCGGATCACCGTTCAGCTCCTCCTGCCGCCGGAAATACCTCTGAGGGTTCCCGTGCTCTGGACCTTCCCCCTTTGTCCCCTGGGACCCTCCACTTTTTGTCGACTATCACACCTCCGTCGCCCTATTTTGATCTGCATCCGCCCATTTCATCCTTCTTCGCCGCAACGTCTGTTGGTCCTCATCCTTTGGTAGCCCTAAACCCATCTGTTCCCCTCCATTCGCCATCGAGTTGTTTTGAGACTCCGGCAGTTAGGGTTTGGTCTGCTAAATCCATTCCTCTGGACGGCTCCCCAGACCCTCTAGTGGACCACCCATCTGCACCTTGTTTGGGGAAGAGAAAAACAAAGTGCGTGAAAGCGACCTCAAAGGATATCTCGATCCATTTCGGCGAGACCTCTGCTATCGGGGAAGCAGCTATCATGGCTAGTACCATACTCGTCGTACATGTTCATGGAAGGGCGTATTCGGCTACTCGGCTCACTCAATGGGTAAAGGAAATCTGGGGGGGCATTCTCAAAGAATTACATGAGGTACAAGTTTTACCTAGAGGATGGTTTGCTTTCCATTTTGCAAAAGAGAACTACACAGACTTGGTGCTCGCCAGATACTGGCACATTGAGATGGCGTCGGTCCTATTAAAGAGATGGAGTCCTCTCTTTGATCCGGAGAGAGAACAAATTGGGGTCGGTCCATTATGGGTTCGCCTGCCAGGGCTCCCTCCTAAGTACTGGTGTGAGGAGGTATTTATCCGCATAGGGAATGCACTAGGGTCATATCTTGACCATGATCGAACTTTCGTAGAATCAAGGGAAAAAACCCTTGCGCGCATTTTGGTATACTTGGATACCCGTGAGGGTTTGGAGGAGAAGATTACCTTGCATTGGGGGAAATACTCTAGGATACAGATTATGGACTACAAAGAGGTTCCATTTCGATGTCGCCACTGTCACAAGGTGGGGCACATTTTCAAGGACTGCCCCCTCAACAAGAAACCAGAAGATGCCCCTATATCATCCAATGCACCCTCCAGGATTGTCTCGCCGGCCATCCTGTGTTCTGCATCGAGATTTTCTGTCAACACCTCTCAAAAGGCAGCAGACGAGGCTTGCAGAACTCTCTCACCGCCGGTCACCAGATCTCAGGCAGTCGCAGAAGCCGCAATTGCTTCGGGTACATCTCTCTCTCCTCCTTTATCTTTTATTTCTCTCTGTTCCTCCATGCATATTCCATCCATTTCTGCAACATATTGCACTCTGCCCACCTCACCTGTCATTGCTACATCTACTCCCTCTTTGCATACATTATCCTCGCCCTCCTCATCCCCATCTTCCTCACAAGGGTCAAAATATCATCATTATAATCTTCATCCTTGTATTTTCACTCGCAGATCCCCTTTGAATATTGTTGGATTGGGTCTTGCCATTCTCAGTTCAGCCCCCATGACTTCTCGGGGGAGAAAATCAGACTTATCAAAAGCTATCAGGAGTGCTAGAGCAAAAGTTAACTCCGGTCGCCAATCCAAACTTGACGGGGTTCTTAGAGCAATGAACACCCCTGGGAGCCTCCCTCCATGAAGTGTCTATCTTTTAATTGCAGGGGCATGGCTAGTGCCTCAAAGAAACTAGCCCTGTGTAGACTTTTTGAGATTGTACCTGTCGACATTATACTCCTCCAAGAAACCCTTGGCCCAACTGACCTCATCTCTAATTCTTTAACCTCTATATCTCCGGGGTGGATTTTTACGGCCATGGATTCTACTAGGAGATCCAGTGACCTTGCGATTGGTTACAATCCTAAAACCATCAGAGTACAAGCTTCCTGGGGAGGTCAGGGGTTTATGGGAATAGATCTCTTCTCAGCAGAGCTAGGGACCAGCCTTAGGGTTATTAACATCTATGGTCCTTTTCAACAAAGGGAGCATTTTTTGCAACAGCTGTTGGGTCTCTCCATTTTCTCTGCTGACCACATCATTATTGGGGGTGACCTCAACTTCTCCCTGGGATATGGTGAATCTTGGGGATCCATGGCACAAGTGGACTCGATTACGGGTTATATGACTGATCTTCTGGAGAGATATAACCTGATCGATGTCCCTATGAATAAACCACTCCCCACATGGAGGAATAGAAGAGTTGGTGAGGCTGCCCTTGCCTGCAGACTGGACAGATTCATCATGAAAGGGTCCCTTATACAGCAGTTTCACTTTTACAAACAATGGGTTGGAGCTGGAGGCATTTCGGATCACTCCCCAATATACCTGGAGATCTTGGGACCTCACCATAAGCCAAAATCCCCTTTCAATTTCAATCATGTCTGGCTTCAGGATCCATCATATATTAGTATGGTTAAGGATTTTTGGGCTGCAAATCCGATTGATAGATCAGAGTCATTAACAAAATGATTTTGCTCCAATCTATCCCAGCTCAAGCACCTCTCTATCAAATGGGCCAGAGAAAAACACCAGAGGGAGAATTTAGCTCTTTTGCACATAGAATCAGAACTCTGCTCGTTATTGGACGAGCGAGGATTGGAGTTTATCACTGCGGAAGATAAATCCCACCTGGTGGAGCTTGAAAACCAGAAGTCAAAGATACTAAAAGATAGAGAGGAATATATTTGTCTTCGAAGCAGAGCCATATGGTTAAAAGCAGGAGATGACAACACTCGGTTCTTCCACAACTATGCTAAAGGCAGAAAGGTCACAAACACCATATGGAACATTCCATTGCCAGAGGGAGGAGTGGTTGATACCTTTAACAAGCTCTCCCACCTTGGATCTACTCATTTCAAGAACCTCTACAAACACCCTCCTGGTTCGACTATTGCTAATATTATCAACATTGTTGGACACTTCCCCAGGTTTGTAAATGAGGATGAGGCAGTGGCATTATCTGACCCTGTGACACCTGGGGAGCTTGAGGGCACTTTAAAATGGTTCAAAAAGGAAAAAAGCCCGGGCCCGGACGGTTGGACCATCGAATTCTACCTTGCTTTCTATGAGCTTCTAAGCCATGATCTGCTAAGGGTAGTGGAGGAATGTCGAGTATCTGGGTCTTTGTATAATGCCATCAACTCGACTTGTATCACCCTTATACCTAAATCAGACTCCCCATCCTCCTTCAATGATTACTGACCCATTTCTCTGTGCAATTGTCTCTATAATATTATCTCCAAGATCATTGCAAATTGCCTCCGTCCTATCTTGTCCCGTCACATTACCCCTCAACAATTTGCTTTCCTAGAACATCGTCAGATTCATGAAGCTATTGGCTCGGCCCAGGAAGCCATACATATTATCTGGACCAGACACCTTAAAGCCATCACCCTAAAGATCGATTTGGCTAAGGCATTCGATCGTGTCAGTTGGCTATACTTAAAATGCTCCTTATCCATCTGGGCTTCCCCCTCAATTTCGTCACATGGATCATGGCCTGTATCACCACTCCTACTTTCAGTGTACTGATCAATGGGTCTGCATCTCAATTTTTCCACTCTGAAAGAGGTCTCAGACAGGGTTGTCCCCTGTCTCCTCTTCTTTTTTGATTGTCATGGATAGTCTTAGCCGATTGATTGCTTCAGCCAAGAGAGATAGGGATCTTTGTGATCTTAAGATATCAGATGATTGTTTTCTCACCCATCTACTGTTCATGGATGATGTCATTATTTTTCTTGATGGTAGTATCAAGGATTCCCGCTCTTTTTCAAAGATCCTCTCCCTTTTCTCTTTTGCCACTAAGATGCTAGCAAACCACACAAAATCGACCATCACTTTCACTCGAACTTCCATCCATGAGTCTCAATATGCTCACCGACTGTTTCCATACTGCATCAATCCCCTGGATCGGGGTCTTAAATATCTAGGCTTCTGGATCAAGCCTGTCAGCCAGAAGATTGTGGATTGGACTTGGCTTGTCTCAAAACTGGAAAAATGGCTTAACTTATGGAGTCACCGATATTTATCCAGAGCCAGTAGACTTGTATTGGTTAAATCTGTACTGGAGGCTATGTCGATCTATTGGATGGCTCTTGCTTGGATCCCGAGAAGCATCTTGGCCAGGTTACACCAAATTTGTAACAGATATCTATGGAATGGGAAACAGGACAAATGGATTTTTGCATGGGTGGGATAGAATAAGATAGCGCTGCCCAAAAGATGGGGTGGCTGGGGACTTAAAGACCTGCCTCTATTTGCACAAGATCTAGCTATTAAAATGGGGTGGACTTTACTTATAGGACAAAATGTTTGGACTAGCATCACAAATCACAAATACATTTGTCCTTTGAATATCATGGAATGGATCCAGCTTCCAAATTGGCCCAAAATCGGCATTTCATCTGTTTGGAAAGCACTACTAAATTCAATGCCTCTCATTAGGGAAAACCTGGTTTGGAAAATAAACGATGGTTCTTTGGCACATATTTGGTTAGATCCGTGGAATGGGAGTGGTGGCAGACATCTATTATCTAGGAACCTCATACAGCATCTACACTCTCATGAGATTAAGGTCCTTGCTAACATTGTGGATCCTCTCAATACTACCATTTTTGCACAGCGATGGAAATCCGCACACCAGATTAATCTACCACATTGTTGGCACCAAGAATGGAATGATTATATAAATGCTCTTTTTGAATCGCACATTAGGATAAAAGAGGGACCGGATCAACTCATATGGCATCAATCTGATAACAGTATATACACTCCAAAGGCAGGCTATTTAGCGTTGATTTCACATAAGGTATCGGGTTTGATTACATTTTGGTGGCAGGCAATATGGAAACTTACTGCGCCTCCATGGATCAAACTCTTCTTTTGGTGCATATTAAAAGGTAAAGTCCCCACAGGTGAAAACCTCATGCACCGAGCTATCCACGGGCCTACTGGTGCACACTATGTAAAAATGCAGCAAAATCAGTTTCACACCTTTTCCTGAACTGTACAGCCTTGATGAACTTGTGGCAAAACATCTCCACATCTATCCACTTCATGGGCTCATGGGAAGGTGATGACTTAAACAGAGTTTGGGAAATTTCGTATCACCGGCATAAAGGATCTAAACTACAGAGCCTTCCTTTAATCATTAGTTGGTATCTCTGGTTGGCACGGAATCGGAACATCTTTGATAACAAACCTGTGAGCTGGCCGCATCTTTCAGCTCTTATTATATCGGCTTATAATGAGATGCCTAAACCTTCCCAACCTTGCCCCCGAAGACCACACGACCCTCCGCATATCGATAAAAAAACACCTGGGCATTTTTTGATGGTGCAGCCCAGCAGCAAGGATGCGGGGGTGGTTTCATCTTATACATCAGCGATCAACATTTCTATAAAGTCTGGATGTGTTTGGGGATTGGCTCAAACAATTTCGCTGAACTCATTACTCTTCGTCATCTCATGCATTTCTCATTGGGACATAACTGCATGAACATTCATATATTTGGAGATTCGAGGATCATTATAGATTGGTTCAATAATATTATTGTTTACCACACACACTCACTCAGTAATATATTGGATGAAATAAATATATTGAAGGCTCATTTTAATGACATCACATGCAATCATATCTACAGGGAACACAACAACAGTTTCGACGAACTATGCAAGGCGGCCACATCACTTCCCCGGGGAGAGTGGTTGATCCAGGAGCAGCGTGAGTCAAATGCACTCCAATACTACCATCGACCTTACATAGACCCACATTACCATAGGGCGGATAGCCCTTGAACTGAATATCTAATATATTTTTGAAATTTTTGAACAGTTTTATGTATATAGCGGATAGAAAATAATTTTATAGGGCCCTGCGTGGCAAATATGTACATAAAATAGAAGGACTAAAAAGAACATATTGCGTGATGTTTCTGGTATTTATGCTGATATTTTTTATCTTATACTGAGCCCTCAGAAGGCTGACAGACACAATAGCATATGCATCATGCATCTACAATATGTAATTTTTCAAGATAATGAAATATTACGATTTTTCCAGTGGAAAAAAAGTAAGTAACAAGTTAAAATTTAAAA